>ONZH01023298.1:0-222796 GCA_900303285.1 Rhinella marina
GAGCAGTATTATAGTATTTATATTCTTGTACATAGGAGGCAGTATTATAGTAGTTATATTCTTTTACATAGGAGCAGTATTATAGTAGTTATATTCTTGTACATAGGAGCAGTATTTATAGTAGTTATATTCTTGTACATAGGAGCAGTTATTATAGTAGTTATATTCTTGTACATAGAGCAGCAGTATTATAGTAGTTATATTCTTGTACATAGGAGGCAGTATTATAGTAGTTATATTCTTGTACATAGGCAGGCAGTATTATAGTAGTTATATTCTTGTACATAGGAGCAGTATTATAGTAGTTATTAATAGAGTAGTATAGTAGTAGTTATATTCTTTACATAGGAGCAGTATTATAGTAGTTATATTCTTGTACATAGGAGCAGTATTATAGTAGTTATTATTCTTATACATAGGAGCAGTATTATAGTAGTTATTATTCTTGTACATAGGAGGCAGTATTATAGTAGTTATATTCTTGTACATAGGAGCAGTATTATAGTAGTTATATTCTTGTACATAGGAGCAGTATTATAGTAGTTACTGTATATTCTTGTACATAGGAGCAGTATTATAGTAGTTATATTCTTATACATAGGAGCAGTATTATAGTAGTTTTATTCTTGTACATAGGAGCAGTATTATAGTAGTTATATTCTTGTACATAGGAGCAGTATTATAGTAGTTATATTCTTGTACATAGGAGCAGTATTATAGTAGTTTTATTCTTGTACATAGGAGTATGTATCTCTCTTTTATCTTTTCACCTGTAGGTTTTTGAAATAACAGATTTTATCTACATGAGATGAGCTTTTGGTTTCATGCATCAATTGTTGCTGCCAAGAAGATGCGTGCTTTCTACTGGAAAGTCGCCATGTCCCCTTATTTGTCTGTGATCTTATCTTAGAGGCTTGGCATGTTTTTAGTGCTGAGGTAGATTCATTGACAACATGGGGATATTAGAGTAGCTCAGAATTTAAATCTATATCTGCTTCACTGCATGGCATTGTGATTTATCTAAAAGGCAAAGTTACTCACCACCCATACTGGGTCTACTGATTGTCCTGTTCTCCTCATTTCTTGGCTTACAATATCATCTTTCTGCTATGGAATATATTTTATGGGCCCAATATTCCTCTGCGGATTACACAGGGATTTTAGGGAAGTTAATTTTAGACTTGCTAGGATTTACAGCAAAATTTCAGCCTACGATCACTGCCAGACGGTGGACATCTTGAATAGATTATGTTCCCAGTCATACTAGTTAACTAGGTGCATAATGGCTTTTTGGCACTTGAGGTAAGAGGAAACTACGTTGAAGCTTCTGGAGAGCTACTGAATTATGTCCTCGCCGGATTTAAGGGTTATTTCATCTTCTGCCACGTTGCCTTGGAAAAAGGAAAAAAATTCTCAGTAACAAAGGGAACCCAGTATTTGGCAGGTTTCTTTATGGTGGGGATGGTCAGGGTAGCTGATGTTTCGAATTACATTGTGGTCACTAAGACTGGGAAGTAACTCCATCTGAATACTAATGATTATCTAGTTATGGCGACGGCTCCTTTCATTGAGACATTCCCTCATGTATCTGTCTATACCATAATGTCCTCAATGACTTGAGAGATGCCCAGCTTCAGAGCCTTGTGTTTCTTAGGTTACCGGATGCAACTTAAATACTTTTATATATCGGTTTCATTGGGAGTCGGTCACAGTAGCCACATTTGATGTCAACCTAGTAATATCTATTTATTTCCAAATAGCCTATTAGTCCTCAGAATGGTAACTTGAACAGTAACACCTTCAAAGGGGCTATGTTTATTACTAGGCTCATCTTATATGGAAAAGAAACCTTCAGCATCAAAACCTGTTTGTGATGTCTTATGATCTCTTAATACCAGGTTGATGCCGAAAATTGATGCCTAAACAATTTTGTGTCCGTTTCCTTGCTTTACCCATAATTTTATTTCAATTAAAGAAACCAAACTTCCCTTGAAGAGGTTGTTCCACAAAAAATATTCTACAGTTTTTAATTCAGCACCTGGATCTGAATACTTTTGCAATTGCATGTAATTAAAAATTTTGTATAGCCATTGAGTTATTCATTGAAATCTGTCTGTATAGTGCCACCTGCTGTTTGTTCTTTTCCTACATTCTCTGACCACCTCACTCGAGGTGGACGCACATGCTCAGTTACTTCCTTCAACTGCCAACAGCTGCAGCAGAAATAAGACACCCCTTGATAAAGGGCATCACCGATGGGCTGCCGTCTTGAAATAAATCTAGTAGAACAATAGCAGCTATGAATGAGGAGATCTCTGGATCCATGTGAGGCACAGGTCCAGTTCAAGCCTAATAATAATGTGACTGCCATGTAGCATGTTATGGAGATTTATCTATGTTAAAGAAGGTTACATTTTCTCGACACACTGTAAACTTTGGCAGAACAGAGTGAAAAGTATTTATTTATTCTATATTTAATTTGCATCAGTCTTCCATTTTCTAAAAAAGTGCCTCTTACTGGGAACCTGGCCTAATGGAAACACTTACCTGAACACCCTTAATTATCCCATACCTATTGTGAGCTGGACAAGATATCCAGGTGGACATGATGCTACAGATATGCAGTATCAGCTCTATCGATGACATTTCTTGGAAATAAAACTAACAGGAACATTCTGATAAAGTCTTCCTCTGACACCAGTTCAAAAAAAGCAAACAAATATGAAAGAACATTGTCACCATTCATTACTTCTAAGAAAGATTCTTTGTGATCGCTGGTGTTAATGGTGGACTTTGACCATAACGACAGCTAAGGAGCTTCACATAGTAACCGGCGTGAACAGAATTCTAAAAAGCTCCTTGCCTCCTCCATTGTCAGCAGTCTATGGATTGGTGGTCTATTGAAAGTATCTCACCATTGTGTGGAGGCCAATTCACCCTGCCCTCGGCTCTTTCTTTACACAAAGCAAGGCTATGGGAATGCTTGGGAAGAAAATTGTTTTTGTAAGGAAATACTACTACTGCTTCAATATCTTCCTATGATGAATATACAAGGAGCAATAACCCTCAAAGAAAAACTCATGTCAGGTCAAAAATTCCATTGTTGACTCCATGGTGGGCACCGATAATGACTGACCTTGAATATTAAAATACAGTATAGTAGAATGGAAATGTAGCATTAGATTTTTTTCATTTAGTTTTATCATGCTGCATAATTTTCAAATGTTCATTATGAGTTGAGTTGAGTTTTATTGTTACCTGTTTCTTAATTGGCCAATTGAACTTTGTGTTGGGAAGGAAAAATAACACAAGGAGCCTGCTTTTGATCTTCTCCTCCCATGTTCTCTTTTATCTTTGATTAGTCTTATGTCATTTGTTAGGACCCCATTCCAAGTTTTGCAATAGAAAACTCTAAGAACTAACTATACCCCTCGTCAAATATGCAAGCAACCACATCATAAGTGAATTGTATGGACCAGGGCAGACTGATCTGCCCAAACTATACTGCCCTGTGCCATAATGGCATCATGTTATGTGAGATTATCACACAAACTCTGGTGGAGTCACATAAGCTTCCAGTAGAGGTTTCCACTAGAGATTTTACCTTTTCTTGTAAGTAAGGTTAAAGGTGGGATCTGTAGCTGTATAATCACTCATTCTACACTGCGTCTAATGTCTTTGAAGACTTTAAGAGCTTCACACGATGTGCCTAAAGCCTATAGTTACCTTCAAATTATGTAGTACTCATGGTAAGCATAGCTGAACACAATCTGTCTTGAAGGTTGTGCAGACTATTGTATGAAATGACTTCTAATGGGCCCAGCTGGTTCTTTATGGTCTTGGCAAGAGTCAAAAGATGGCTACTTGCCATCTACTGTATGTTGGAGGAGCCCACCAAAGGAAAGAGATGACATAGCCAACTCTTTGGGATTTGTGATGGGAGTTATGAGGAGCAAATACTTTAAGAGGCCACAAGATAACTTCATGGGCATGTGGATCCAGTCTATAGAAGCCTAAAGCCTATAGCTCCCTTCAAATTGTGCAGTGTTCATGGTAAGACTAGCCAAACCCAACTTGTGTTGAAGGTTGTACAGACTATTGTAGGAAAAGCCTTCTACTGAGCCTAGCAGATTCCTTATGGGGTTTCTTATGCTCTACAAGGACACCCAAATCTCTCTCTAAAAATGGCTCTCCCAGTGTTGCTCTCCCTAGGACGTAGATTATTAGTACTCAGATGCATAACTTTTTATTTATCCACATTGAACCTCATTTTCCAAGTTGATGCCCAATCACTCAGAGTGTTCAAGTCAGCTTGAAGTTTATGAACATCTTCCATAGACTGCACAGTACTACATAGTGTCATCTGCACAAATAGAAATGGTGCTATTAATCCCGTCCTCGATATCATTAATAAATAAATTAAATAACAGAGGACCCAGCACTGAACTTTGGGGTCACCACTTATAACCCGGGACCATTCTGAATAGCATTGTATTGATGAATGGTATAGTATCGATGTCCATTTTGTAATGGATAATGTAATGCTCACCGATGATTATTTTTGTTACCTACAGGCTGAAATGAAGTTAAACTTGTTGCTCCTCTTCCTGTCGGCTCTCACCTCACAAGCTTTAACATCGGACACTGACGGAGGTTCAAGTTAAGTATTGTCTCCTCTCATTTCAGTACATTAAGTAATCAATATTATCATAGGGGCCACAAAGAAGAATCCTCATTATAAAGGCCTCCATATTTCCCCAACAGTCCATAGGTAGAAAAACTATATTAAAAATTGATATAACTTATTACATTTCTTACATGTTGGCTTTCTGTAGTGACTTTTGAAGTTGCAACCATGGTCAGCCATTTTGAAGGCTATGAAGAGCTATGTTTGGTGACCACCTAGTCATCCTTTTCTCATTCTAAAGCTGACCATTAGTTAGAAGTTGGTTGATGTTTTAACAACAGCTGAACAAACATCTGATGAAAGTTTAGACATGGCCATACACATTTTAGTCTACATTAAAGTTGATCAACCTAGCCATATACGCTCAGTGAATCTGGAAGATGGTTGAAAGATCTGTCCGGGAAAGTTCTGTCAAAGAAATACCTTTAGCCAACAAACGCTCTATCTTTGAATGCAAGATCCTTCTGGCCAACTTATTTCCTGATGATAATGGTTTGCTATTGGTCGACTAAAATGATGTTCCTAGTTAAATTTCACCCGATGAACAAATGTTTTGGTTGAAAGCGTCACTTTTAATCAATTTTAGACTAATGTGTATGGCCACCTTAAGTGGAAACTTTCATACAATGAGGTTGACCTACCCACATGACCGAACACATACACATTGTTTAGTTCACACATGTTTTCCATTCATTTCAATGGTAGGAGCAGCCTGGGGAAAAGATGAAGAAAGCTGAATCAGTATCTTGATTCATACAGTACATTGAGTGAAGGTCACCGTTATACCCTGGAGTGGGTTACAATGTCTTTGATGAAAAAATTAGTAATAATTCAGCTCATGGAGACCAGAATGAGTCATCTCAAGATTTTTATAATGGTTTTCACTAATATATTTTACAGCTGTGAAGGATCACACAGTTAACTCTTAAATCCAGTGACTGTGATGGGTCTAATGCTTTGATCTAATAAAGGGTGGTGAATGCCGGTCCTATACTCCATTCACATCCAAGCTCTATTTAATATTCTGCTTGCTGACAGCCCTCCTCCCTAGCTAACGTCTTGAAAGTGAGGGATCCAATAGTAACAACCATGATCATGGGTCCTTTTTCAGTGAAAATTCATTTTTATCCTTGTCCATTGACTATGGGGCTCCATAACATGGCTGCCTGTGTGCTCATCATGATCATAAGGCTAATACTGGGCCCTTGGAGAGAGGTGATTCAGCCATGGTCTTTTGATCCCTTTTGTTTTATTTGGAAAGAACCCCATGCAGGACTTCCATCTCCATAGGATCTCCATAGGACCTACAGTCATGGAAAGGACATGAACGGGGGTGACAAACCCCTCAAATCCTGAACCATAATGGGGGTCCCATTATAATTTTTGCTTTGGGGACCCCTCTCCTATATATATACACCACATAGTACAATGTCCAGAATGTTTGCAATACAGCACAGCTTGCCATGCTTTTCACAGATACAGAACCAGCAGGGGCCAGCTATCAAGAGTCTATCAGAACTGTGAATACAGCTCCGTTTGTTACTAGAAAATATTACAAATAATTCAGCATCACTACAACAAAAAGTTACTCAACCTCTGATGTAGAGATGGTAAAATAGGTAGAACTTTGAAAGAGAAATAACAGGTTAATAAAACAGTGATGTTTCTTGTTCCGCAGTCTGGAAGACTCTGGAATGTTCTGCTTTGATGTCTTGGCCTGGTTTTATGTCAGGATGACAGGTCTACTTTAATGGTGGTTTTATAATTGAAGAAAGCCAACATTAGCAGTGACCCAGATTTTCCAAATTCCCCTTTTTTTGCTGAAAAATGAGGTGTCTCAATTTTCCATGTGGTATAATGCACATTGTGGTGGCCAAGTGTGGTTTGGCATGACACATTGCCATCCTTCTTGAGTTAATACCATGCTCTTTTCCCATCTAGAGGATTACAAGAGCTTGAAAATAAAGATTGGAAATTCTACCACCAAAGCTGTCCTGTCTGGCACACTCACCATCCCATGCCACATCACCTACCACTCAGAACCAGAAGATGTTGGCGTTGGGCGCCGAGCTGTCTTGACCACACCTCGAGTAAAGTGGACCTTTATCTCCAATGGTAAAGAAGTGGAGATCCTAGTGGCCAGGGGCCACAAAGTGAAGATCAGTGAGGGGTATAAATCTCGAGCCTCTCTTCCTGAATACTCAGCTTCGGCATATGATGTGACATTAGTTCTACGGGAGCTGATACGCAATGACTCAGGGATTTACCGATGTCATGTACAACATGGAATCGAGGATGACTACGCCATGGTGGAGGTCAAGGTCAAAGGTGGGTTCTTGATCCAAGATTTATTGTAAATATAGTCAAGGAAGATTTCTTTGCCCATGGTTCCTTCTATCAAGTTGGTATCTACCTCATAGGGGTTAGATGTACTTTATGAATCTTTTACAGTTTTACGATTCATGTGTAGAACTGGTGAAATTTTATGTCTACTCCACTTATTTATTTAGAGACAAAAATGGGTGAGGGATATATGTGAGTAGCCCTTCTTTTCTTTTGCACTTGCCATAGCTATTGCATAATCTCAAATTATACCTAATCAGTGTCCATTGTGCAACTGGAGTTAATAAACTGTCCTTATGGCTGCTACAAGATCCAAGAAAAAGAGGTCCCAGTTGAAGTTTGGTGGCTTCCTTTATTTTAATGGGTGGTGTTATCCCGTGTCCAGATTTTCTCTCCACAGCTGCTAAAATTTTGGCAAACAAGGGTATTGGGAATTAATCCAAGGACCCAGAGTGTAGATGGAGGCTACTTTAGACAATGCATTTTGTTAGATGAATCCCCAGCAATAAGCTGATCACAGGTTGTCCAAGGACTCCCAGTGATAAACTGTAACCTGTAGGTGAACACTGTAAAAAGTGTTCAGTTTTCCTGCAGCACCACCACAGGTGAAATTAAGTATTGCCCAGTGTCCTTTGAAATCAATGGGGCATTCGTTGGTTCGATTGATGGATGTGATAAGTTCTCCAGAGTGAGAGAAGCTCTTTTAGGTCACTCCCAAGTCTGGTAAGAGATGAGGGTTAGACATACAGTATCTGGAATGCTCCAATGTTTCCAGCAACATAATCTGGGTCTCTATAATTTCCAGGTGTGGTGTTCCTCTATCGAGAAGGGACCAATCGGTACACTTACACTTTCCCCATGGCCCAGGAAGCATGTGCAAGAATCAAGGCCCACATAGCCACTGCTGACCAGCTCTTGGCTGCTTACCATGGAGGTTATGAACAGTGTGATGCTGGTTGGATCGCAGATCAAACCGTCAGGTAAAGCAATTTTCCAATAAAGTTTACTTTCAGATTCAAACTCTTTTCAACAAAGGTCAAATCTACTTGACTCTTCACTTCACAGATACCCCATTCACACTCCACGAGAGGGCTGCTTTGGAGACATGGATGGGTTTCCCGGGGTTCGGAACTATGGAGTACTAGATCCTGATGACTTGTATGATGTTTATTGCTATGCAGAAGACCTTAAGGGTAATTTCAAAGATTTATGTGGAACTTAAAATGATTTATGCCTGAAATTGGCCAGTTCAAAGCTATTGTTTTACTATAATTAAGCTGATAATTGTTAGAAATTGACTTTCTTTAGTTACATCTTTAATTGATGGAGAGTCCATGTGGTCTATTCTTTATTTCTGTGTTCATCACTTATTTAGAATTTACAATATAACTATCTAAGGCTATAGCATTGTGTGTATGGGTTTTGAGCAGGCAAACTCAGGTAAAAGTCAGAAAATAAAAGTATTTATCTAATTGCTATGGGCATCTCCAATAGTTAATACACGTGAGTCCTGCTATATCCATAAAGTTTGGGTGCCACAATCTGCGCCAGAAATATGCCTAACATAGCCATATTTCTGGTTAGCAAATGACCCCCTTTGGGTTTTTTTTACTTGACACAGTTTTTTGTGTGTTAGAGCAGTCTATTAACTTACCAGGACCTAGTAGGTTGGCTTGAAGGAGCAAAGTTCATTCCAATAACCATAGAGAAACTTCTTCAAAAGACTACCTACTTCTTTGAAAAGGCTACCACTTTTTTCGGCACCAAGACTTCATATGACAAATTTTTAGTCCTCCCATATAATTATACATACTAGACATCTTCCTAAGAGGAAACCACCCCACTAGAAAAACATTTTCAATATGATTAGTGGTGGTTTTCTCAGACAGTTTCGTGATACCTGCAAAGCGTCCCAATAACTGTGCCTTGTTATTGCCAATGTCTGATGAAGAGGCTACCACCAAATTCTGAAGTGCGTTAACAATAACGCTTTTTACCTTCTACAATTTCACATCTGTTGACCCTATTTTACTGAATGAATTCTAGCCTTCCACTGTGCTCCCCCTATCTCTCTTTACGGTTTCTTATAACTAAATCTGTGCTAGATACACATAAGAACCAATATGCTTGTTGACTTTCTCTATGCCCTTTCATTGTAGGTCAAGTATTTCTTAATTCATCACCAAACAAATTCACCCTGGTGGAAGCTAGAGAACATTGTAGGACCCTGGGTACTGAGATAGCAACAACAGGTCAACTCTATGCTGCGTGGAGTGAAGGACTGGACCAGTGCAATCCAGGCTGGTTGGCTGATGGAAGTGTCCGATACCCTATTGTGACACCAAGAGAAAGGTGTGGTGGTAACGCCACTGGAGTGAAAACTATCTTTCAGTTCCGTAACCAGACAGGTTTTCCCAACTCCCAAGAAAAATATGATGTGTACTGTTTCAAAGGTAAAGACATACAATATACAACAAAATAGATCACGAGAAAGCAACCAAAACTATAATGCATTGATGCCTTCAACACATAGCTTAAACATTGACCATTATAACATATAATCATGCATGATTAATTCATTTTTAAGTTATATTTCTGACTAGTTTATGGGCAAAGTTTGATGTGAAGTATTGCTAAGCTTTACAATCTTCTATTATATTTCAGGCAAAGACATCTTGCCAACACTTGATCCTCCAGTCCCAAGAGACCGAGATGTTATTACAGTAACAGAAAGTTTTGAAGAACTAAAGTTTCCAGATGTAAAAGCTGAAAATGAAGCTCAAGGGTTAGTGCACTCCATACCACTAGATGAGACTCATCTGGCTAAAGCAAGTCAAGAAGATAGGAACACAACTGTTCTCAAGGACCAACTAGAGTCTCCCCAATTTCCACAACACCCAGCATCTCAAACTCACGAAAGCATTGCCAGTGATGAAGAAGACCTATCGCTGCATTTGCAAGTTTTCCACCTTATGAAGACCATTCTGATGACAATGAAGAATCTACAATGGGTTACACCATTAATATGCCCGTTTTACAAAGTTCTCAAGGTATATATTTATAGAAAGCAAGCAAGCACCAAATTTCCATAGCCCTGACCACAATGTATGCTGGAGTTTTGTAAGTCAAGGTGCACATTAATGGTGGCTTGCTCCACATGGTCATATATTAGCAGATCTGTCATGTTAAACAAACTAAAGCTCTCCATACGCATTAGCTTAATGGGGAAAGAAGGATTGGAAAGTTGTATGTCAACATGCCCAATCTTTTTGTTCTTAAGGAGATAAGCTCAGGCCAAAGACTCAGTCAACATATATCAGATGTATATGGCCTTTTGTAGACTTTCCATACAAGGGAAAATGGCTTGAATCCTAAAATAAATGTTAGAAACATGGAACCGAAAAATAGAGATATGATATATGTTGGTGAGGTTACTCTTTTTGGGTTGAGCCTATGATAACACTAGGTATATTGTTTTTATTTTGGCAGAGACCAAGGTTGGGTTGGTCCCAGAGAATACTTCTTCTGAGTTAACCAGAAGAACAGTGGAAGGACCTGTTCTACCGACTGCAGGTGACTCCATCTTAAGTGTAACAATTGTGAGCACACATGCAGAGAATTTCTATGACAACTTTACTGGCTCGGCACAGGAACCAGGAGTTGCTGTGTCAGAATCAGCAAACTACTATCACATTGAGGAAAACCCAGATCCTACACAGTTTCCCAAAAGAGAAAATGAAACGGATGCAAACACTGAGAAAGAAACAAATCAACGAGATGAGTATAATATAACTAAGGCTGATGATAATTCTGTCATGTCAACCACATTCCCCTCTACCCTAGAGGTTGAAGTAAGTAATACAGATACTGATAAGAAGTTAGCTGAATTGTATGATAATCAAGCCATTGACACAACATCACAAACCACTGCCATATACATGTTCCCCACTGTACATCCATCCACTGACCATTTCGAAGGATCTGGACAAGAAGATCAATCAGCGTTTTCAGGAGGACTCATACATTCACAGACAACCCAAGGTTCTGTGGTGGAACTAGCTTCTGGTTACTCTTTTAGTGGTACTCAAGATCCCATAAAAGATGTCCAGGTCTTAGACTCAAATCTGGATCCCAAAACACCGCATACCACCATCTTCACAGCCAAAACTTGACAACAGCTCTAAATTATCTTGGGAAGACGGAAGTGGAGATGCTACAGAGTCCACATGGATTACATTGAATAGTGGCTCCACTGTCAACACAAATATTACTCAAATACATGAAACCAATGTAACCGTAGAGAAAGACGGCCAACACAACACAACCCATACACCTATGCTTCTCACACAAGGTTTATACGGCTCAAAAGAAACTTCAGCTGCACCAGTTTCCCACCTTCTAAGTCCCAATATGTCTCGTGTCCAGTCAATCATTACGGATATAAGCGTAGAGCAGACAACGATAATAGGCACAGTGGAAAATACCAAAGATCTAGAGTCCAATACAGATGTATCTCCCACCTTTACAACTTTCACTTCATCACCCAACAATCCCAGGAACTCTTCACATCACAATTTAGAGAAGACCATTCCACCTACTGCGTCCCTGAGCCCGACAGATCCTCTGCCTGCAGTCCCCACTCGAGAAAGCTATTGTGGGATCTTCAATGAATTTTTCAGGTAACCACCTACATATCTGCACAGCCGTTACTCTTTCGGTGGTCTACTACATCACCAATGCCTTGAGATGAATCTTCTACTTCTACCTCTGTGCTTTGTCCTTTCACTGTCTCATTAGAATCTGGGAACCTCTGTCAGCAGCCTGATCTATGTGGGTCCAACCAGTCTGATCATTCGAGAGCTTGCATTGTTTTTGTTGACTTCTATGAAGTATTTTTATGATTGTTTCCATGAAAAAAAAATAAACCAAATTAAATGATTTTCTTAGAATTAAAGCACTTGATTCAGGTCATAACTTTCCTTATTCCTTCATTTCCTTTCTTGTGTCTTCTTTATGTGTGTGTGTCTATCTGATTCTATCACTAACACCTCCTTTATAGCATTCTAAATCCAATTAGAAAATCAATACTTGAACCAACACAGGCAATTTCATATAGTAATGGAATTGCAAGAGTCTTACTTGAATTTTCATGACCCATTTTAGCTATATATGTTAATGTTTTTGACCAAAAATGTCTTTTAAGACTCTGTCCAACTGGTGGTTACTTGTAGTAATGTCTCAGTAGGCTTATGGCCTACTGGTAAAGCTTGGAAATTAAACACATCGTATCTAGACAAAAACTAGACATTAAGGTTGAGATACACTGCACATTAATATCCATTATAGGCAATTAATAAGCCTTGGTCATCACCACATTGAATGGATGAAATATCATAGACCCCAAGTATCAAACTTTCGCCTTCTCTGTGATAAATTTGGTCCAAATGTGTGATAAATTGAGGGATTATAGACTAGGGAAACCCAGATTATCTGTAGGAACTATATACAAAGAAATCAACTATGGAGCTAGTAACTTATGTTTGACCAAAGGCAATTCCTCCTGACTCCTTCATACACATCAAGCGTGCAAGGGGAAAGGGGAATCTGTTGCTGTCAGAGACCCCCAGTAGTAGCCAGAACTGAAATTCAGCACTCCTGATCCTACTTTGCTTCCAAATGTCATCTGTCAAGAGAGATCTGGCACACCTCCATACATAAAAAATATTTGACCAGTTCTGGACAACTGTGCTTGTATGGGTATGGGCAACTTTAGAGGCCTATTAAGAAGATACCAGTACACAGAATGAACTCCTTTGGAACTGGTTGGATTTTTCCATAACTGGGATCTCCAGGGATCTCAGCCTATTCCAAAGTGGTGATGTTTCTAAAAAGCACTGTGCCTGGTGCTAGTATTTGGTAGTGATTGAAAGTCATGAACTTCCATTGTATCTTCTTACTTACCTGAATTTCAGATGATAACTAAAAATAGAATTACCTTTGCCAAAATGATTTTTAGAATTTATATTCTACTAACGCTTTCTCAGAAAACTTTACCTGATCTTTTATGCTTCTGCGCATAGCTTTTCTGATGTCATCAACAATGACATATTCTTTAGATATACTGTAGTATAATTAATTCATTTTTGAGCAAAATCAGTAGTTTCCTATTGTACCTATTGTACCTTGTGTTGTAGATATCTGCTACCCCAACCCATGTGAAAATGGAGGAACCTGCATTGACGAAGACGATGGTGAATTTCGCTGTTTGTGTTTGCCAGGCTATTTCGGAAAAGTCTGTGATATAAGTGAGTGAAGGAGGGAGCTATTCTCATGTCTTTGTCAATATCACAATATAATTCATGTGTCACATACATACAGACATCCAACTTTCTGGAGTATATGGGCTCCATAACATTCAAATAGGACTTCCATGACATTCTCACGATTTGCCCCAGTGTGTAGAGGACGGAACAGGGTAGAGGATTTTTTTTGTAAAATATGGGACTATATGAAGAGATTCTAAGGGATACAATTCATTTGGTGACATTAAACAGAGCGGTGAATAGTGGGTCGCCTGTAGCAATTGACAGGACAGTGTGGTCACCATTCCTTTTTGTAGGCTCCTAACAGCAGTGCCATCTATAGTACCATGAGGGGGCTCATGTCTTTATGTAGGAACATCCACTAACTATTGAGATTTTTAGGCATGTTAAATACAATAGCAATGGCTTTAAATTAAAAAGGGGACCGCCATGGGACCTTACACGAAGCCCCCAATGTTAAAGATTTATAAATAGTAAAAAACGACATATTTTTCATGTCAAATGATAAGTCATAAATGATAGTAAATGAGGTGAAATGAGGTGCTGTAGCAAAGATTCAAAGGCAGAGCCTGAGGTTTTTAGTGCAAAAACTTGGGTCCATCAAGTATGAAAAATAGTGCAACATTTAAGTGGCTACACTCTAGAGGACCTTCTACTTGGGCCAAAACAGGACTGAACATTCACTAATCATTGGGTCAACTAAACACCCCACTGATGTAATCACAAAAATAATCATCTGCACATCTCCAAGTGTAAACAGGGTATGTGCTGCCAACAATATGCAAACTGGAGGACAAATGATAATGTCAATTATCAAATGCTAAGTCAAAACAAAGAAAGCTTTCTTCCTTCTGGAGGAGAGATATTTTGCCTACTTTTCATTCTCTAGACAAGCTGAAGTATCAGTCTTTTCAGTATTCAGTGTTAGCCCTGCTTCTGTCCTGCTCAGTTTGTATCCTTTTCAACCCAAGTACTCATATTTCCATGGCAAATTCCATTTTGGAAGCCAAACCTATTATATATAGTTCAATCCCGATGTCACTAGAGAAAGGGTTGGTAGCTAATATATAATGAGGAGCCATCTAAGATCCCAGAAATATTTCTTTGTACAATTGCTGAACATCTACCTTTGTCCTCCTGATCCATGTCAATATCTCTGGTTAGATGTGGATAAATGTTTTGAGGATTGGGACACATTCCAAGGATTCTGCTACAAGCATTTCTATGAACGTAAAAGGTGGGAAGAAGCTGAAACCCACTGCCGAGAATATGGCGGTCATCTCGTAAGCATTGTGACCCCTGAAGAACAAGACTTTGTAAACAGTAAGTATAGAAAATTACCATGTATTAATGGGCTCCAAATAGGATTCCTGCCACCTTGAAAGTCAACTAAACCCTCAAAAACGTCTGATTATAATTCTCCCCTCTCCAAAGACTTATATAGATCTTGACAAAACAAAAACACAGTGCTATATCACTTAGCAACAGCACTATCTCTCAAGCAAAGATATACTACTTCAATAAGTCAGCCATACTTTTTCTTCATGTTACTAAGTGTAGGAGGAAGAGATGTAAGGTTTAATGGAGAAACAATGGAGTCAGATGCCAGTGAAGGAAAGTTCCAGAGTTTTCCTGGCTGACCAGTCTAGAATCTTCTAGTTAATTATTCCAGTAAACTAAAAGGAAGACTCTTGGGACTTCTGTTTGTTGAATGACCAGTATGATAATGATGGGTGTCAGAGGGTCATAAACCACAAATGTTGTCCATGCACACTGTGGGGGTTGTAGCAGTGTTATTCTATTATGACCAAGTGCTGTCGGACACTTGATGCAGTGAGTGAGGGAGTGTATTGAAGATCCAGATGAACGTCCATGCGAGCCTCCTGTCTCCCCCACTCGCACCCTATTCTCACCATTCCGACACTAAGCATATTCTTTTACCTCCTGGCCTCAAAGGAGGTCAAGTGGTAATTCTCCAAAGCCAGCTAATTAGAGCTTGCAATTTGCATGAAGCCAAATAAAGTGTATATTTGGTTACTGATCTTCAACTTCCATCATGCTTAGGTCACTCCCAGTCCAAAAAAAAGATGTATCTAGAGTCATAACCTTTTGGTTCAACTGATCGAGACGTGCGAATTGATAGGTCAGTTGCAAGTCAAACACCTAAACAGGTCGAAGTAAGAATTCAGTTATTGGCATGTCAAACACCAACAGATCCAGAATATTTTTTAGATTGGAGTTACATCCTTGCATTGTTCTTCCTTAAAGCAAAAAATAACATATTAACATTGACCTAGCTGGGGTGTGTTGGGATGTCATGCCAACATGACAGAGAAACTTGCATGTAGAAGCCAGCTGCTGATTCACGGATATTTATGGTGCCTTATAGTTATACAAGTTATGTTGTGTTACTCAAGTACACACTGTCAGCAGAATTAGTAGGTACCATGCCATACAGAAAAAAGTAGTAATTTAAAGTTCCAGAAGATCCAGAATTTTTATCTCCAGAACTTTTGCATCATAAGGAAGATTATCATGTGAAGGCAAGAAATGACCTATACTAAACAGAAACCCGATGGCCTATATCGTGCCTACATGTCATTCCATTTAAGTTATCTTCAAAGAAAAGATGAAAGATCCATTAATACCACTTGGATAAACTGCCAAGAGATTGGGGGTTTGTCTGTAATAAAAATCAGGAGTAATTTCTTTTCTTGCGCTGTATACTTTATTCTAGATGTATGCATTTCTACTTTATAAGAGACCTTTACCAAACACTTTAGTATCACATAGGACACCTATGTAATTTCGTGCTCTCTACTTCAATTCTCAAAGTGTCCAAAGAGCCTGATGGATGGGTAAGTGAAACATTTTCCTTATAACACAGACCAATCAATCCAATAGGGCTATTTGAGGGAAGTCTTACTTCATTTTCTGACCCTACTTTCCTCAAGCTCATTACTGGGGCTCTCATGACTTTTAACTACCACTGAATCCTAGTTTGAGCTGGTAGAACATTTCCATAGCTTGGAGACTCTGGTACTGAACGTTTTGGAGATGCACCATTGTGTAAGATGAAGAATTCAATGAACTCAATGACATTTAGGTAGTGGAGACTCGGTATTCAGGAGGTTTTCAGGAGTGTTGATGCCCTCAATTATAGGAATCTATGAAGCCTGTGATATGGCATTTATTGTCCCACAATTACATATTTTTTTAATTTTACTGTAGATCAGTATAAGGACTACCAATGGACAGGCCTCAATGATCGGACGATAGAAGGTGACTTCCAGTGGTCAGATGGGAACTCACTGGTAAGTCATATATAGTGTCCAGCACAGATAAAAATTCACAGTAGACTAATTATTTTAAACTTCAGGTTTTTGCTCCCACTTGCCAACCAACCTTCAATTTTTGATAATTCATTAAGCTCATAGACCCAACACATCTATCCAGTTGCATAGCTCTAGATATCCTTATTCTATGCTAGACCAAAATCACTAAGAAATCAATTTTAGACTATCCTATCAAAACTTCCACAACTGAGCCTTATATATATATTGACATGGCACTTGAACATTTTAACTTCTTTTTCCCATAGCTTTTTGAAAATTGGAAGCAAGGACAACCTGACAGCTACTTTCTCTCTGGTGAAGACTGTGTGGTCATGGGTTGGCATGATGGAGGTCTCTGGAGTGATGTTCCATGCAACTACCATCTTCCATACACCTGTAAAATGGGCTTGGGTAAGACTTATAAAAACTCGTCACCATCCTAACTATGCCCCATAATGAAAGGGGAGTGTTTTCTGGCATCACATTTCAATATTTGTTCTAGTGTCTTGTGGTCCTCCACCTGAAGTTGCTAATGCTTCTATATACGGCCGTCCTAAAAAGAAATACCCAATAAGTTCTGTGCTAGGATATCGTTGCGATGACGGCTTTGTGCAACGGAATTTACCCATCATCAAGTGCCAGTCAGACGGAGTATGGGAAGAACCACAGATAAATTGCTTGCCCGGTAAGAAGACAGAAAGACCACCTGCATAAAAGATGATAGGACTATGTCACATGAGGCCATTTGGAGTTGCTAAGGGTATTTTCACACTTGCCGCATCGGACTCTGGCAGGCTGTTCCGGTGGGTGAACAGCCCGCCGGATCCGTGCTGCCACTCCGGCCCCATTAACAGTAATGGGGGTGGGCCAACGATCCGGCCACAGCACGGCAAACACGGCAAACTCTGCCGAGAGGCGGCCGGAACAAAAAACATGCTGTACTTTTGTTCCGCCCACCTCTCGGCAGGGTTTGCAGTGCTGCGGCCGGATCAGTGGCCCGCTCCCATTACAGTCAATGGGGCCAATGCCACAGGTGTGAAACTAGCCTAAGATGGCATTAGAGACGCCATGTGTAATCAAAACATATGTGTGATGTGTTATTAGCTGCCCCCTCAGCTCTCCTAGGGAAAATCTGAACAATTACCAATAATGTAGTTTAAGATGGCCTAACTAATTGAAATCTCCACTTCATGGGCATGTAGGTATATGTTGGAAGCAGATACATACCTAGATATCTCTCTTGGGTAAGGAGTATTGACACCACCCCACTCCCTTCTTTTCTCGCAGAATGTATGCAGCCATAGCTATGGGTGGCTTATCAGACATGGGACCAAGGTGCTGAGCATAATAAGTATCTGAGCCAACAACTTACTCCGACTTGGTTAGGTTAGATGTAGGTCCAGGACAACAATATCCTTGACCCATGTAAAGGAAAGTATAGTTACAACTCTGGAGATACAGATCTGGGGTAGGTTGGTTGGTCATACTGCAGACAACTAGCCAAGGAAACACCTCAAAGGTGGGCCCAAATTTCCCACGGGGCCGTCCTTCCATCGTGTACGCTCTCACTTACACACTATATTTTTATCCTTCACATTTTCATTCACTGTCTGTCCTTCCTTTTCTTTACAGCACTTCAATGATGTGGCCACATCTCAAGATCCTAACCAGTCTGCATCTTGAACATGAAGTCATACCATGATGGCCAAATGTCACAGGCTCAATGACTCCTAAACGAGGCCACATTTGGCCAACACACCACTAAAGCAGAGTCACAGGGAGGTGCTATATACAATTAGACTGTGGCCTGCCCCGTCCACCTTCTGGTTGACCCCTACCTTTCACCCCTTTGTTACTCATTTTCCACAGCAACCACGCTAGGTAATTGTTCTTACTCTGATTATCCTAAAGTACGTAAGTCTTCGAATATATACCACCCAGGTAGCTCCACTTTTTAAATGATATCCCAGTTTGAACAACAGGTCGAAAATATTATTTTTACTTTCAATCCATTTTGTACTGTGGTCACACACATCCAAAGTGAAACTCAGATTTTCTGCTGGGTTCCCTTAGAGACCTGAGACAGGTCATGTGACCTCACAATTTAGCTAAAAGTGCTTCATTATCATCTGAGCTCCCACAATCCACTGTGCTCAAAGTTTAGAACTTAGTTTTGGATGTGAATAGAGAAGAAAACGTTGCCATTAAACTGTGGATTCCTGTTCTAAAATGGTAGACAAAGGTATAAAAACTGTATAAATGGAGAGTTTCTATACGTGACAACTTAGGTTCATACAGGCATAAACTCAGATTATGGTGGCCAAACAGACAACGCGATAATGACCTGATCCATGCACCATCACAGACTCAGCCCTTTAAGCAGATCAGATCTGGATCCAGAATGATAGATACATTCCTTAGGTGACTGTACGTGAAAACACTTCAGATTTGGATGTTTAGTGGAGGGAAAGTCTGATTAGTGTAAACTGGAATTACTAATTATTGAAGATGTTTGACCTTTTTGTGGAAATAAAAGAAAATTAAGCGATTTTATTACCTTCTCTATTGGAGTCAAAAAAGAATGATCCACTGTATGATCTGAATCACTTCTCTTCATATATTACATCTAATTTTGTCTGTTTTGATACAACCACATATGTTTAAACACTACAGACAGGAATGATCACCTTTGAAACCCTAAAAACACATTTTGACACAGGGACACCATCCATCTACAGTAGAAAACCAAATTGCCAGAGCCACCAGATTACCACAGAGTGAGCTCCTACTATGCAAAACAAGAAAACTATCAGTTACCTCTTGTAGTTATCTACAACCCAAATCTGGAAATTCTAACGAAGGTTGCTTGGGGATAAAATCCAATTTTACAAAAAGATAACCACTTGAAATCCCTATTTCCAGATTCCCCACTCCTCTGTGCTACAGACAGTCCCCTAAGCTCAAAAACAACATTGTCATAAGCTCAGTGTCCTCTGCAACCACAACAGGAACATGCTCCTACAAACAGACCAAATGTAACACCTGTCCATATATAATGCAGTGCAGTGCAGTTCCCAATAAAGATCAGGACTACAAGATCCCAGGTACCTTCATCTGCGCCATGCCAAATGTGGTCTATTTGGTTGTATGTATCAAATGTACTACTGGGGGTCTCTATGTTGGTGAAACTGGTAAAAAAAAACTCTCTTCGCCACACAATATATGAAGAAAGAAAAGATCTGCCTCTACTGAAACACTACTGCAGCCATGACCACAACATCACAGACATGAAAATCAAAGCTCAGAAGGACAGAAGACCCTGGGAATAGAAGTTCATGTCGGTCTACATCTCTTAAGGCAGTGGTCCCCAACCTTTTTGGCACCAAGGACCGGTTTTTCGCTAGACAATTTCCCCAGGGCCCGGTGGCCGGGGGGAGGGGGGGACGAGTGCTGTCGGCGCTGACTAATTCACGCAAGGTACATATTAAAATATATAAGTATAACATAATATGCCCCTATACAGAGCCACCATTATAAAATACCCCTTCTTTGTGGCCTCACTAGATGCCCCCACAGTGCACCCAATAATGTGCCAGTAAGAAGTGCCCCCATAGTGCCCCCAATAATGTACCAGTAAGAAGTGCCCCCATAGATGCCCCCACAGTGCCCCCAATAATATACTAATAAGAAGTGCCCCCACAGTGCCCCCCAATATTGTCGCAGTAAGAAGTGCCCCCATAATGCCCCCAATAATATACCAATAAGATGTGCCCCCACAGATGCCCCCCAATAATATGCCAATAAGAAGTGCCCCCACAGTGCCCCTCAATAATATGCCATTAAGAAGTGCCCCCATAGATGCCCACCAATAATATGCCAACAAGAAGTGCCCCCATAGATGCTCCCCAAAAATATGCCAATAAGAAGTGCCCCCTAAATGCCCCCATCTAATATAAGAAGTGCCCCCACAGTGCCCCCATATCATGTGCCAGTTAGAAGTGCCCCCAGCGCTCCTCTCCTGTAAAGTATAAAAAATAAACACTTATACTTACCTCCATGGAGCTGGCAGTGATGCGATGCAGGCATCTTCCGGCCTGTGTCCTGCTCTGTACGGCTCAGGCTGCACGATGACGTCATCACAATGCTTGAGCTGGCCTCTGATAGGCTACATGCACTAGGCCTGCAGCCTATCAGAGGAACGGGCAGGGGAGACGCCTCTCCCCCACCTGCCCCACAGCACAGGCATCTGTATCGCTGTCCTGAGGACGGCGATACAGATGACTATGGAGATGAGCGCTTCCACAATGGAAGCGCTCATCTCCCTGTCCCCTGCCACTGTCGCTCCCCACTGGTGACCGGGTCCCTGATTGCCGCGGCCCGGCAGACATCCATTCAGGGCCCGGTCCTGGAATGCGGATCAGTGGTTGGGGACCGCTGTCTTAAGGAATGTGCCCCTCAGACCCCTTGAGTTCATGGCATTCATGGACTGGATATCCATTAGAGGACATTAAAACTTTCACATTCCTTCTCTATAATTGCTCCAACAATTTACTGCTACAACCGTTTCCTCCTCCCTCATATTGATCGGCTTTACATTACTTGCCTCATCTACCTTTTCCTATGTACTTTGGTGTATAAATATGTGAATCTTCAGATGCCTGAGGAGGAGGCCTAGGAACCCTGACTGACAGCAGCACACACACCTATGAAGTATATACATATAGTATATACAGGCATATGTACACACATTTACCACTTTCATATATAGTATATGCTCACTAACTACATACTATATATACTTAACAATAGCAATCTTAGGACATATGGTCACATAAATACTGCACATGTACACACTTTAACTACCTAAAAAAATACATTCAAAAGAATAGCAGAACATCTCCTGGTCTGTGCTCTCTGGACCATATTCTTATCCTGCTCTAAACACCTCTTTTCTTAGTATCTATCTCTGGGTAACCTACTGTGATATTACAAGACTATTTCAGTTTGATAAGTTGCTGAGTCATCACAGCTGTCTTTGCTGTGACATCATTGGTGGGTCTAAGGTACATTGCTGTGACATCATTGGTGGGTCTCAGGTACATTGCTGTGACATCATTGGTGGGTCTCAGGTACATTGCTGTGACATCATTGGTGGGTCTCAGTCAGGTAAGCTGTTGTGACATCACTGGTGGGTTTCAGCTCTATGAACCACATACTGTTCTTGCACAGGGACCATGTGCTGATCACGTTTGCCCCAGTGCCATTAGCCATGTGTGACAGGACTATTGGAATTAATAACCAGATTTCTACTCTTTATTAGATTAAGACATTATATGAAGATTAAGAAGATTACTGATCCCTGACTACAAGATTTCTGATGACATAATCCATAACCAGATTATTTCTAACTACATGATCCCTAACTATATAATCCCTGATCCCTGACTACATGACACCTGACTACAAAATTTCTGTCTTCCCAATCTCTGACTACATGATCCCTGACTACATGAGCTCTGTCTACATGATCCCTGACTACCTGATCCCTGACTACATGATCCCTGACTACTTGATCCCTGACTACATCATCCCTGACTACATGATCCCTGACTGCAAGATCTCCATCTATATGATCTCTATGTGATCCCTGTGATTACCGGATCCCTGACTACATAAGTTCTGTCTACATGATCTATGACTACGCAATCTCTGTCTTCCCAATCTCTCACTAAATGATCTCTGTATTATCTTTGATTACATTATCCCTGACTACATGAGCTCTGTCTACATGATCTCTGACTACATGATCCCTGACTACATCATCTCTGACTATATGATCTCTGACTACATGATCTCTGACTACATGATCCCTGACTACATCATCCCTGACTACATCATCCCTGACTACATCATCCCTGACTACATCATCCCTGACTACATCATCTCTGACTATATGATCTCTGACTACATGATCTCTGACTACATGATCCCTGACTACATCATCCCTGACTACATCATCCCTGACTACATCATCCCTGACTACATCATCCCTGACTACATCATCTCTGACTATATGATCTCTGACTACATGATCTCTGACTACATCATCTCTGACTATATGATCTCTGACTACATGATCTCTGACTACATCATCTCTGACTATATGATCTCTGACTACATGATCTCAGACTATAGGATCTCAGACTATATGATTCCTGACTACATCATCTCTGACTACATGATCTCTGACTATATGATCTCTGACTATATGATCTCTGACTACATGAACTCTGACTATATGATCTCTGACTACATGATCTCTGACTACATGATCTCTGACTACATCATCTCTGACTATATGATCTCTGACTACATCATCTCTGACTATATGATCTCTGACTACATAATCTCTGACTACATCATCCCTGACTACATGATTTCTGTCTATATTATCTCTGACTATATGATCTCTGACATGATCCCTGACTACATCATCTCTGACTATATGATCTCTGACTACATCATCTCTGACTATATGATCTCTGACTACATAATCTCTGACTACATCATCCCTGACTACATGATTTCTGTCTATATTATCTCTGACATGATCCCTGACTACATCATCTCTGACTACATGATCTCTGACTACATGATCTCTGACTATATGATTTCTGTCTATATTATCTCTGACGTCATGATCTCTGACTAGATGACCCCTGACTACGTGATCTTTTTCTACCTGATTTCTGACTACATGATCTCTGACATGATCTCTGACTACATGATCTTTTTCTACCTGATCTCTGACTACATCATCTCTGACTATATGATCTCTGACTACATGATCTCTGACTAGATGACCCCTGACTACATGATCTTTTTCTACCTGATCTCTGACTACATGATCTCTGACATGATCCCTGACTACATGATCTTTTTTTTACCTGATCTCTGACTACATGATCTCTGACATGATCTCTGACTACATGATCTCTGACTACCTTATTTCTGACTACATGATCTCTGACATGATCCCTGACTACATGATCTTTTTCTACCTGATCTCTGACAACAGTCACTTTTGTCTTGTTATTACTGGGGGGGCCCTTTTACAAACTGATGAAATTAACAGCTTGTCACTCCGGTCCTGGGTGTTAGTGAGGACTGGGCCAGTGTCATGAGGACAGAACTGGATTCAAGTGTGGAGCCCCCGAAAGAAGCCTGATTCCCAGCAGCACAGAGTACTTCAGGAGGCAAATAAGCAGTAAATCTTCGTACATAAGTATTTGCATAGTAAAATGTCTGTATTAAAATATCCACCGAAGCAGCGCAGCATGTCAGACTGGTGCAGAAACCATGTAGTCACTTCCAACGATTCCTAGTGATGTTTTTCATCCACTACATAGGAAACCCCGGAACCAGTGTTATTATATAAGTAGTACAATAAATGGTTAATAGCGGCACTCTACCTCCTCAGCTAATGATTAAATCTATGTCAGGGGCACAATCTGCACCTATAAAAACGAAGACTGTATACAGCACAAAGTGCCAGACGAGTGTCGCCCACGTATACTGTAGCCTCGTATGATATATACATATTACATACATAATGTACCAAATGGAGTGCTGGCCACCCTGGTGATGGATCTCCAGCTTTGAGGTTGAAGAATGGGACTCCATTGACATTTGGGAAATGAATACATCCAGAGCTGCGTTCAAAATTCTGCTGCATTAGCTGGATCTCTCAATGCATCGTCGCCCTCTGCTGGTCCATTTTCTGTACAGCGCAGCCAGTTCCGTGGGACATTGTGGGAGTTGTAGTGTTTCCAGCAAGCGATATTCAACGGGCTTCAGGAGAAATAAATGTAGATGTGCTGACGGGTTCTGATATTCAGCCAGCAGAATTCTGAATGCAGCTCTGGATGTGACTGGAGGATAAGTCAAGATTAGCACAAGGTAAAGCAAAGTAAGCATAATATGAAGGTTTAACCTGTAAAATGCTGTTAATAAGTGGAGCTCCCCTTTAAGGTAACCCCCAATTTATAAATATTGAAGACTGTACATCGGAGCTATTGAACACCAGGAACACAAAGTCCTAAATCAATGTCCAACCTTTGGACTGTGGTCTACATCTTTGTCTCCAGACACCCGGAGTCCACTCCAACCACATCCAGTTCTCCACAAGTAGAAGACCTCCAAAGACACCATGACCTATGTAGCAGTATAACAGTACACCCCATACAATCTCTCTTCTTCATTGGGAAATCCAAAACTCCTCACTCCGGGGTCTGGGAGTCCTCCACAATGTTCCCGAGGGTCCGTGATTGGGAAACGAACGCTGCCATCCGATAGCCAGCCTCCATCACAGTGGTCAAGATGGAAGAACTTCCATGCTGCGTAAAGATGCCCGACCTTGGCTACCTCAGCTTTACGAACGCGGCAGGCAGCGGAAGCTTCTCGGAAGGTCATCGGGCCTTGGACAAAGTAGACACGACCTACAAAATATATCAGAAGACTGTGGTGATGCAGTTAATAAAACTCCTCCTAAATACTTATGTTCTTCATAGTTTAATATGATTATAAGGAAACACTGACGCGTTTCGGCCAATAGTGTTGCTCGAAGTGCATAAACTATTCACTCTCTTTCTGGCTTTATACTTTAGAGAAGGTGAGATGTCCAGCGCCCTTGTTCTCCTCAGTGAATGCCGATCACAGCTGATGCATTTCACTCTGCGAGGACAGTGTGGCCCAAAATGCGTATGCAAGCACCATGTTGGGATTTATAGCAATAATATGATGGTAGAGTAGTGCAATGTTACTTTGTTTTCATTGTGCCTCCACTTTGTTCCCTTCAATTTCCCACCATGACCCACGCATTTCAGAGGCTTTAAACTTCCCTGCAGCCCATCATTTTTGGGAATTAGTGGAGGTCCCCCATGTCAGAGACTCATGACAGGTCAGAAAGTAATTTTAGGTGGAGATCTCCTTTAAAACTAGTTATAGTAAGCCCATAGTGTATTCTGCCCTCCCCCATTTCTGCGAAATGCGCCGTATATATCAGAAGACCTTTGCTCCAGTTGGCATTATGGTCCTGGAAGGAGCCCAAGTCTAAGAGTAGGAGCAGAAGAATGTAGGGTCCCTCCATCCTTGAGGAGAGCACTCCATTCCCTCCAAGGCGGAATCAACAAGACCCTCTATAATTTCGCATAGACAACAGTCCATATCTAACCATTGTATTGTAGACCACACAGAAATTCTAGAGCCAGAAATGTGGTGAACTGTAGACGCGTTTCAGGCTACATTAGCTATGCGCCCCTTCTGGGGGGATGGATAGCAATTACAGAGCCACCATGATTTCCGTACACCTATCTCTACTCCTAGACACCATCACACAGGAGGGGCTCTAGCTGTACCTTTAAGAGCTGAGGTGAAGCAGAAGGCATCATATCTGTCCTTTAGTTTGTCTTTGGGGCCATAGCTGCGTATCCCTGGAGGTAAGTTGCCACCACATGGCTCCCGTGTGACAATGACTGGGTAATGAACAGTCCCTTCGAGGAGCCAACCTGCGTTGCACCAGTCGAGGCCATCGGTCCAAGCTAGGAAGAGGACGTATGTGGGTCATCACCCATGTATTCTTTCCACTATATACTGGTCCATTACATATATGAGAAGGTGGCACCACAATACCTTGGTAGAGCTGAGAGTAGGTAGCCAGTCGGCCATCTTGTTCTTCACAAGCTTGATGAGCCTCAATGTAGTTATAGAGATAGCGCCCCTTTTTGGACTGATATGGAAAGACGACCCCTAAAATAAGTAGAAAACATTTTTTCTAATACCATCAGATGACACAACAGAACCTCATTACTATACATTATAAGTGAGCTTAAAGGGGAACTCCACAAAATCTTCTAATTACCCAAATACTTTGCTATTGCCTTACTGGCTTTCTAATAGACATATGTAATTATTTTGCAGACTTTTGTGTTTTTTTAATGCTGACAACCACTCACTTTTCAGGAAATTGAGTGAGAGGTTGTCACAGACCCGCCCCCAATAAAAAGGTCTTATAAAAAAAGTTACTGTAATAGAATATGGACATGATTGAAGACTGGAAAGTGATTTATATTTTGACAATTCACTTTACCTCTTTTACTACCTCTGACACCGGGACATTTTGTTTGGTTGGAGAACCCCTTTATGAAGATATTCATACAATAATTGGGGGTTGTCTTCTGAACGCCAATATTAGTTAAAGAAGAACTCCCGCAATTTTTTTTATTCTCTGACCTGTTAGAAAGCTGCATGATATAATCTGTAGTGAATGCAATCTTCTTATCAGAGACTGTATTTATGAGTTATCCCCTCTCTTCTAATTGTAGCTGGGTCATGTGACCAACTCCCTGACCTCCAACTGACCCAGGACAGAAAGCCAGTAACTGCTCTATTCATTCCTATGAGACTGAAAGTGAGGCTCCCATAGGAATACATAGAGAATTAGACTTCCTGTCCACACATAAGTCTCTGTGTGAGTTGGTGAGTCTGATTGCTGGTCACATGACACAGATGAGAAACATCAGGGAGATATAACTCAAAAATACAGACACTGGTAAGAAAATGACGTTCACTACAGATTACATCATGTACCTTTCTAGCAGGATAGAGTATACATTTTTTTGTGGGAGTTCTTCTTTAGTACTATCCCCAAATTATGAAGCTTTACCTTCCAACTGTAGAGACAGAGTCAAGCTCTGGTCCTCCAGGCCATTGACCAGTTCACATTTGTATCTTCCTTCATCTTCTAAGGTCACGTTGGTGATTATGAGAGAAGCGTCCAGTCTATGGCTTCTTATGGTGCTGACCATTAGTGATGACGATCAGGTTTTCCAGGGGGTCTTCAGGATTGACCTTGCTCCACTTGACTTTATAGCTCCTTGGCCTCCGTCTCATGATACAAGGGAGGGTGACATTGGCTCCTCGGGTGCTCTGGACCACATTACGGATGGGATTCAGGAGATAATGAGTCCCTGCTGTGTAGTCTAGGGGGGAGAAGTTTTAAGATTAAGATTCCACTCAGTTGAAATTGGCTTTAAACAGGGTATATGGGGTAATGGAAGAAGAGGTTCTCAACTGGGTTATCCCTCAGAAAAGGAGGGAAAGGAGGGAAAAGGAGGGAAATGGAGGGAAAGGAGGGAAAGGAGGGAAAGGAGGGAAAGCCTCATGGAAAGGAGATGAGGTTTAATGGACACCAAGTCTTCCAGTACCAGGTGTGATAATGTCCCCCAGCACCAAAATGGGTCCTCCACAGTTCTCCCATCCAGCACCATTAAAATTTCCCAGCATCACCCATGCATATCAGGAGCTTTAAAGTGCACTGCAGCCCTTTGATTTGGAGAATTGGTGGAGATCCACGATGACAAAAGGTGGAGTGCCCCTTTAACTAATTCTAAGATGATTCATGAGGTGTTCCCCTTTAATTCTAGTTATAGTAAGCCCACAGTATAATCCTCCCCCATTTCAGCAGAATGCACCCTATATATAAGAAGACCTTGGTTCCGGTTAGCGCTGCGATAGACGCTGTGATCCTGGAAGGAGCCCGAGCCAAAGACCAGGAGAAGAAGAATGTAGGATCCCTCCATCCCTGCGGAGAGCACTGGATCTGTGAGCGACAAGACATGACTCAGGAGGAGGATGATGATGGTGATGATGTGTATCTAATCCTCTTGTGCCTCATACTGTCTGCTGTATGGTGTATCTAAGCCTATCATGTGTGATACTGTCTGCTGAGCTGTGTATCTGAACCTATCATGTATGATACTGTCTGTTGTGCTGTGTATCCAATCCTCTATTTGATACTGTCTGCCGAGCTTTGTATCTGAGCCTATCATGTATGATACTGTCTGCTGTGCTGTGTATCCAATCCTCTGTGTGATACTGTTTGCTGAGCTGTGTATCTGAGCCTATCATGGGTGATACTGTCTGCTGAGCTGTGTATCTAATCCTCTTGTGTGTGATACAGTCTCCTGCACTCGCTGTATCTACGCCTGTCATGTGTGATACTGTCTGCTGAGCTGTGTATCTGAGCCTGTCATGTGTGATACTGTCTGCTGAGCTGTGTATATGAGCCTGTCATGTGTGATGCTGTCTGCTGAGCTGAGTATCCAATCCTTTGTGTGATACTGTCTACTCATCGGTGTATCTATTCCTATCCTGTGTGATACTGTCTGCTGAGCTGTGTATCTAATCCTCTCAGTCCGCTCAGCCTCTATATCTACGCCTGTCATGTGAGATACCCCCTCAGCCCCCCAGGTACGTGTGGTCACCTCCTTAGAAGGCCATTCTCCTGTAGTGGACAGAATGACGCCCGGCGCTCCGTCCTGCTGATGTCCAGCGTGTCCTCTCTGCTGCCCTTCTGCCCTGTGGTCAGTAAACATTTGGTGTGCCTGTCGGCCGCTTCCCCTGTGAAGTGGTGACAATGGCGGAGGGGACAATGTGGCTTTGTCCTGGCCGGGACGTCTCGTCAATGCCTGGACTGTCTGCATCCTCGGAGGAGAAATGTCAGCATGTGGCTGGAGGATCTAGACACCCAGACCAGAATGGAGACCAGTGTTCCCAGTAACCTTTGGACGCGTCGTTCCCATCTGGCACCTGCAAAGTTTCCCCCGACTCCGAGACTTGCAATGCCTCAGAATCTGGGTTTGAATTCCTTACCATTTTCAAGATCTCTGCTTCCTGTCAGTGAATGTAGAAAAACCCCTATGCAGCCCTCTAATACTTCCCAAAGCTGAGGGTTTGTTACAATTATTCCTCAGTCAGTAAGCTAAACAGCCTATATACCTGTACTTGCACTGATACACTGTAACAAAGCCTCGGCAGACTCTCATGACTGGATGCAAGTGTAGCAAATCCAGAGTTGTGAGGTGTCTGAATGCAAACAGGATTGTTCCTATTCACTGACAGCAAGCAGAGTAAATGTTTCAGTGAGGAGAGGGCACATCCTGGTCAGAAAACCGTGATATTTACAGCAAGTCTTCAGGTTGGTGAACATGTTGTCATACCCATACTGAACACCAGATGGCGCTGTGGAGACTATCCCAGCCATTATATTAGGGATTTGGGTCAGTAATCTGGGTGATTACCTATTAACGTTTCCATAGAAGAAGAGAATAATCTAAGAGTCGTTCTCCAGCCTTCAGTTTCTATCCGTGTCTGGGAAAGCAGGGTGATGACCCATATAGCGCGGTTCTCACAGGGTTTGTCACCTGCACACATTATGTAGACAACATCTGTAACAGAAGAGCGGGGGTCTCACTATGTAACTCAGTATATCTGCCGTTCAGGAGACTGGGAAAGCTGTAATGGTGGACACAGCACCAGGTCCCTTCCTAGAGACGTAAAGTGTAGGTAGATGATCATGGAAGATAACCCTCAACACACCAGCATCCTCCTCCCCCTCCTGATTATTTACTGCCATCAAAATCATCTACAATGTATCCTTCCAGTGTCTGCAGCAGCGTCCCCCCTCCTCCCTATTGTATGCTGATCATTTACTGACAATAATCTAAAGTGTATTCTTCAACTGATCGCTTACCCCAACTGCCCACAGCAGCACCCCCCTCCTCTCTATTATATGCTGATATGACAATAATCTACAGAGTATCTAATCCTATGTATCTAATCCCACCTGTGTGATACTGTCTGCTGAGCTGTGTAACTAATCCTATCCTGTGGGATACTGCCTGCTGAGCTGTGTATCTAATCCTACCTGTGTGATACTGTCTGCTGAGCTGTGTATCTAATCCTACCTGTGTGATACAGTCTTCTGAGCCATGTATCTTATCTTATCCTATCATATCTGATACTGTCTGCTTAGCTGTATATCTAATACTATCCTGTGTAATACAGTCTGCTGAGCTGCATCTAATCATCTCATGTGTGATACTGTCTGCTGAGCTGTGTATCCGAGCCTATCATGTGTGATGCTGTCTGCTGAGCTGATGTATCTAATCCTCTCATGTGTGATACTGTCTGCTGAGCTGTGTATCTAATCCTCTCATGTGTGATACTGTCTGCTGAGCTGTGTATCTAATCATTTCATGTGTGATACTGTCTGCTGAGTTTTGTGTCTAATCCTCTCATGTGTGATACTGTCTGCTGAGCTGTGTATCTAATCCTCTCATGTGTGATACTGTCTGCTAAGCTGTGTATCTAATCCTATCCTGTGTGATACTGTCTGCTGAGCTGTGTATCTAATCCTATCCTGTGTGATACTGTCTGCTGAGCTGTGTATCTAATCCTATCATGTGTGATACTGTCTGCTGAGCTATGTATCTAATCCTATCCTGTGGGATACTGCCTGCTGAGCTGTGTATCTAATCCTACCTGTGTGATACAGTCTTCTGAGCTGTGTATCTTATCTTATCCTATCATATGTGATACTGTCTGCTTAGCTGTATATCTAATACTATCCTGCGTAATACAGTCTGCTGAGCTGTGTATCTAATCATCTCATGTGTGATACTGTCTGCTGAGCTGTGTATCTAATCATCTCATGTGTGATACTGTCTGCTGAGCTGTGTATCTAATCATATCATGTGTGATACTGTCTGCTGAGCTGTGTATCCGAGCCTATCATGTGTGATACTGTCTGCTGAGTTTTGTGTCTAATCCTCTCATGTGTGATACTGTCTGCTGAGCTGTGTATCTAATCCTCTCATGTGTGATACTGTCTGCTGAGCTGTGTATCCGAGCCAATCTTTTGTGATGCTGTTTGCAGAAGTGTGTATCTAATCCCATCACGTGTGATGCTGTCTGCTGAGCTGTGTATCCGACCCTATCATGTGTGATACAGTCTGCTGCGGTGTGTATCTAATCCAATTATGTGTGATACTGTCTGCTGATCTGTGTATCTAATCCTATCCTGTGTGATACTGTCTGGTGTTCTGCTGCATTTAAGCCCTTCATGAGTGTCACCATCTTCTTTACTGGTGTATCTAATCTGATCATATGCTGTATTTTCTAATGTGATACAGTCTCGGAAGCCTCCCCATCATGCCCACCTCTGTGTCGCCCTCACACTATCACGCATTCCTCTCCGTAGTGCACGGTGCTGGATCGGAGGAATGCTGTGTACATCTGGGTCACTGAGAGGTGAGCTGCGGTTACATGTGAGCACTCGTCTCCTATAGTCCGCATCTCACTATGCACCCCACTGTGTACCTCCTGACACCCTACAACTAGCACATAAATCATAAAGATGACAGTGCAGCCTCATGTCTGCCCCAACATGTCCTATCAATTCTACACCTCCAGTACAATCATGTTATAATAATCCGCCTGGAAGTGGCAGTCCATCCGACAATTCTCTGTATGAACAACCCTTTCATGACTGAGTGTGAGGAGTATCCATCATCTGTGAACGTACAGTACAGTAATATAGTAGTTATATTGTTGTACATAGCAGGCAGTATTATAGTAGTTATATTCTTGTACATAGGAGGCAGTATTATAGTAGTTATATTCTTGTACATAGACGCAGTATTATAGTAGTTATATTCTTGTACATAGGAGCAGTATTATAGTAGTTATATTCTTGTACATAGGAGCAGTATTATAGTAGTTATATTCTTGTACATAGGAGCAGTATTATAGTAGATATATTCTTGACATAGGAGCAGTATTATAGTAGTTATATATCTTGTACATAGGAGCAATATTATAGTAGTTATATTTCTTGTACATAGGAGGCAGTATTATAGTAGTTATATTCTTGTACATAGGAGGCAGTATTATAGTAGTTACATTCTTGTACATAGGAGCAGTATTATATAAGTAGTTCATATTCTTGTACATAGGAGCAGTATTATAGTAGTTATATTCTTGTACATAGGAGCAGTGTTATAGTAGTTATATTCTTGTACATAGGAGCAGTATTATAGTAGTTATATTCTTGTACATAGGAGCAGTATTATAGTAGTTATATTCTTGTACATAGAAGCAGTATTATAGTAGTTATATTTCTTGTACATAGGAGGCAGTATTATAGTAGTTATATTCTTGTACATAGGAGCAGTATTATAGTAGTTATATTCTTGTACATAGGAGCAGTATTATAGTAGTTATATTCTTGTACATAGGAGCAGTATTATAGTAGTTATATTCTTGTACATAGCAGTAGTATTATAGTAGTTATATTCTTGTACATAGGAGCAGTATTATAGTAATTATATTCCTGTACATAGGAGCAGTATTATAGTAGTTATATTCTTGTACATAGGAGGCAGTATTATAGTTGTTATATTCTTGTACATAGGAGCAGTATTATAGTAGTTATATTCTTGTACATAGGAGCAGTATTATAGTAGTTATATTCTTGTACATAGGAGGCTCTATTACAGCAGTTAATTGTGTAAGATCCCGTTTATCCTATTGGTCTGGATCAGTAATTAAAACCTTAAAATGGACAAATATTGTGGGAAAGTTCTTTTAATCCCTTTGAGTTTACAGCAATGCAAAAATAATAAAGTATTGATGACGGCGATGACAGGCTTAACTATAAACTATTAATATACTCAGATTTCTTGTGTACATGCCTCATGTTTCAGAAATGTCACACAACAGGAGAGGCAGCATTATCTTGACATGTTTTTCTAAAGTATGCTTGAAGTCCTCAAGAAGGTTCATAAAATTAAAGATGGAGTCCAAAGCATACATACGAAAGAGACAACAAAGGCAGCTACAATGGATGAAGAGGATACCGCTACATGTCTAACTTTATTCTTGGAACTACCACAACAACAAATAAGACAAGAGACAGATTGCTCTCTCATACTATATGGTATAGATGGGCAGTCGTAAAACCACCTTGTTGCCCCAGAACCAGTTTTCTCTTGTTATGATGGTCCTGTCATCTATGTACATCCCTGGATGAAGACATGAGGTCTCTAAAACTTCAATGTAAACTATTAGTGGGTGTCATTGTGGTCACTTCTCCCATGTTTTGAAAGTTAGAAGAATAGGCCTTGAACAGCAAGATTACCACAAGGTCCATATTTTCCATACCTCTGAGGTTAGGTTCCCATCTCTTTGAGTATGACCAGACATTTTTGACCATCAGAAACATTCGATATCTCCTCAGGCATTGACTGATGTTGGACCTGATGTTTGCCTTGGGCAACAATAATGAGAACTTTTTTCCATCCTAACCATTTTCCGTAGCAATACATTGTAGTTGCTCTGCCTTTGAGGGCAAAGGCCTAAGATTCCAAAACTTTAAGAGCTTGGACAATGTGATATTGACTTTTTACCCAGAACTTCTGTAACTCCAACTCATTGTCATTTAGTCAACTCCACATTTAGGAGACAATATGCAGAGAATCAGACATCAAACCAGTTTAGGGCACATAAGTCCTAGGGCCAATGAGTATCTCAACCCAAACCATGATCATTAGGAAGGAAGGGTGGTAATTGGTGAATTTTTGTCCTGGGTATGACCATAGTAGATTATGCTAAATGGCCATCTACATTGTAAAGATTGCAAGGGTTTTCAAAAAGAAGTTTAAATAGTTTTCCAACACTAGTCTCCAGCACCGGATTCTACGAGTCTCATTATGGTTTGTAATAAGTGACACAAAGAAGACACTGGATGGTTAATTACGAACAAATGTTAGGTGGAGTTGGGCCTCCCACTCCCCTAAGGTCATATTTAGTTAAACTTCATAGTTATTTAATTTTAATGATACACGCCCAATGTCACGTTACTGTTCAAACAATTTCTTTCAAAGAACATATGGCCGGTTGTCATTTTTTGCTTCCATCCCTCAGTTTCAATATACAGTCCCACATTCCTTCGGTGACTGTAGCTACTTCTCTCTTTCAGCAGGTGTCAATCACATTTGCTTTTGACCAGAGTTATTTTCCTTACAATTGAAAAGGAATTCTAAAAAAACAAACATTGCCATGATGTTACGCCCTAAGAAAACATGGCTGAAGAGCAAGTTCCAATCAAGACGAGGTAGTAAGACTAAAATATAATTTTTACATTTCATGTGTACAGCTCGGTAACCAGTGAGGCTCTGTGGAGATAGAACATTATTTTTATTTAATTGCTGTTTCCGGATTCCAGGAATGACTTTAAAGTTAAAATTGATGAACAGGAAAAGAAAATAAAACCATGGAATCTTTGAAGCCTGGGCTGTGGGTCCCAGACACCCACAGGGTGTTATCTTTCCAGACATTATACTGTATTATTATTAATTCCTGCACCAACTACGGGTAGATGTCTACTACTGTCTTCTGTGACGTCTTCTAGCCCAAACAAGTCCTGTAGAACGAGTGACAAACTTATCTGCACAGGATGAGGTTTAGGCTAGACCATCAGAAGACAGGAGGTTCCTCCATAAGGTCCAAGCCACAACAGGGTCATTGAGAGTTTACAATCAGTAAACAACAAACAAAATGCAACAGCACACTGCGAACACAAACAATAAAATGAGTTCATATAATCCTGCCATTTTCACTATCTACACGATACTAACGCTACGTTGTAAATGTGAGATTCTTGGCAAATACTTTTGTACAAAATTATTTGTGCCCGTCTGCCAAACGTCAAGGCGATCTCTTTAACCCCTTCACGCCCAGCGCCGTACATGTACGGCGCTGGGGCGATGCGGGCACATGGCGCCCGCTCGCGTGTGCGGCGGGCGTCATGGCCGGCAAGTCTCTGCTGTTTCTAACAGCAGAGACTTGCCGCTACTTACCGCCATCGGCGGCGTCTTCCTGGTTGATTAGATGCCGTGATCACACGTGATCACGGCATCTAGTTGCGTCTCAACCCGGAAGAATTCGCTTCCCGGTGGTGTACAGACTCCCCGTGTGGCCAATCGGGGTGTCTGTACACCATATGAAAACTGTAATCCTCGCTGGTGAGGATTACAGTTTTCAAAGTGCAATTCTTATTCTGGCCACTAGATGGCAGGCCAGGATAAGAAATGAGCAACTCATGGATTTCTGAGTCTATAAAATCCATAATTGCTCATAAAGAAAAAAAAAAGCCACAATATATAAGCCCATATTTGAGCTTTCTAATAGTAAAAAAAAATTAAAAAAAAATGTTAAATATATAAAAAATAAAAAAAGATGTAAAAGTTCAAATCACCCCCCTTTCCGTATAAGTAAAAAATAAATACCTAAATAACAATAAATATAGACATCATGGGTATCACCGTGACCGAAAACGCCCGTACTTTTAAAATATAAAAAAAAAAATTCCAATACGGCGAATTGTGTGGCGGAAAAAAGCGTCCAAATGGCGATTTGCCGTTTTTTGTCACTTTTTTTTTCTAAAAAAAATTAAATAAAAAGTGATCAAAAAGTCATACACACCCCAGAATGGTATCAATAAAAACTTCAGATCGTCCTGCAAAAAATGAGCCCCCATACAGCTCTGTACACATAAATACCAAAAAGTTATAGGGGTCAAGATTTGACAAGGAAAAAAAAAAAAAAGGGCAACTTTCTAATTATTTTATCACTATGAAAACGCAGGAAAAATATTAGGTATTGCCGGATTCATACTGACCAGTAGAATGAAAGTAATGGATAAGTTTTAATGCACATCGAACGCTGTAAATAAGAAACCCGTAGAACTGTAGCGGAATAGCGTTTTCTTTGCAATTTCACCCGGTTTGGAATTTTTTTCCCGCTTCCCACTACACCGTATGCAATATTAAATGGTGGCGTTGGAAAGTACAACTTGTCCCGCAAAAAACAAGCCCTCATACAGCTATGTGAACAGAAAAATAAAAGAGTTATGGCTGTTTGAAGGCAGGGAGCGCAAAAGGAAAATGCAGAACCGAAAAAAGCTCCGGGGGTGAAGGGGTTAAGACAGGAACCTAACACTAAAGACTATATTCACAAGGTGCCATTGCAGCCTCCATTAACTACAGAGAGTTTACATTGAGAGTTGACAATCAGTGTCATCTCCCCTGGGATATCAAGGGTGCAGAAAAAAAACATCATTGTTGATATTCCAAAATTCCAAATTAATTGAAGAAAAGACACACGTCAATGTGTTTCGATGTGGACATCTCCTCATACATCTTCTCTAGTACGCTTATAGCGGCACTGAGCTTTCAACAAACTTTACATTAGTCAATATTACAGTGTGTGTATTTTCTGGCCATTTTAGGTCGTGTGTTTGGCGTTGGTTAGCAGTTTTCCTCTGTACCCGCCCAATATCTGGCTTGCAGTTCTGTCATAAATAGTGGGTGGAGACTAGCTGCTATCCACGGCACACACAGAAAGTAGAGGAGAATCTTTGTGCTCACAGTCACTCACAATCAGCCCCTGGATTATGGAGGACATTACTATTACAAGTGTTGCCCGTATTTTGGTGAATGAAGTATATTTGATGAGCTATAACCTTCCTATGTAGCTGTGCAGTCCTGCTTATCTGTGTGTGCCTCCTCAGTTTCTCCTCACTCCTCCCCCTCCCATATGCATACATTTGCATTAACATGTAACATGTAATATGATCCTCCTGCAGAGATGAACCATCCCGGATAGGGAAGAATACATTTTTCAAAGTGAAAAGCAATTAACAGGGTGGTGGGGGGAAGGGGGGGCTGATAACAGGAGAACTAGACATTTCTTGCTAATAAAATATATTATAAAGTTTCTTGTGGTTGCTTGTACTATTGATTTATACAAAGTTGTGTGAAAAGTTAGTGCCCTGGAGCAGGGTTACTGTGAAGTGTGTAAATTTGAGGATATTTGCCCCTGTTGCCCCTATGCAAAGTTATAAACTTACTTTATTTCACTAGGAAGGGTTAACTTTCTAACTGCATTTTATATGTCTGTTGTGATATATATCCTGTTCATTTGCACTGTATTTGCGAGGCTCTGTGGAAAGGGTTAATAAATACTGAGAGACTTTTGGGACTTTGAATAAGAAGCTGCCGTGGGGTTTAAAGAAGAGCATGCTTTGGAGGGACAAAGCCAAACTTGTTTAGCACCAAAACCAGACAGACTGATATTTTGAATGTCCGGTTTAGCTATGTTGTTCTGTCTAGAAACGTGTTTTTGTCTGGCAAAACTGCTGTGTCATTGCCATTGTGGATCATTAGGGCTCTAATGTAAGTCTAGGACAGACGGAAGTGGTAACTTTGTATCTGTTTGTGCAGAATTTCTCCACTCCATTCCCACAAGAAGGTTTTAGTTCAGCTAGAAATTGTATATAAGGAGAGCAATCAGAGCCCCTAGTGTTCTGCAGTTAGTGAACAGTGCTTGGAGGGAAGACTCATGCCAGCCTTGCATGAGTGACCCCAAGAAGACGCTGAGATGGGGACGCTAAGCCACAGACAATGGGCCATCAACCCTGTGACCAAGGAGCCACCTGGACAAATGAGCTACAGACCATGGGTCTCCAGCCTTTGGCCACGGTACCAGCCTTCTGAGAGAGAGGGACAGCTAGTTTAGGCCCTTCCTCAGCATCAAACCTCTCTTCTGCCCAGAAGGAGACTGGAGAAGCCAGCCCACTGCCTTGCCTGTATTGTTTCGCACCTGAATTCCTCCAGTAAAGAAGCACCCTGGTTAACTGCAGACCTTGACTCACTGGACTTATTTCCTATTCGGGTGCACCACGCCTTCAGTAGAGCAGCAACATGTGGTGACACCTCAACACTGTCTGGGGGACCCAACGTAGCATTGGGGCCACCCCAAACCTAGCCACTGCGTTAGTGACCATTTATTAAGGCTTATCAATGTGACCCTGGTAATGGCTCAAGTTACCTCAGTGCAACGCTGGTTATTACATTTTATTTCAATTTATTTCCACTTCTGAGCTACAGGCTATTAATGGTACTAGCGGTGCACTCAATACTTTGGACAAAGCCCTCAGATCAAAGCTCCTGATAGCAGGAAACTAAAAAGTTTGGCCTATGCTTCATTCTAATTGTTCCTGTATTATTCCATGCCAAGGACAACAGAAGGAATATCTTTGAGGCCTTAATGTATTCCGACACCCAATGTGGATACCAGCATGGACGAGAATTTCAGTATCTAATGTAATTAAGTGAATCAATCTGACCTGCAATACCAGAAACAGTCTATGGACAAGAAGGGAGGGCTTTTTCTGGAGACAAGAGTCTTGTACGATGAGTTTACCCATTACTGATGTATGGAGCCCTGTCTCTTCACAGAGAAGCTTCTGTGTAGATGTTACAGAGGAGCAAAGATGAGTATGTCAGCTGTTCTTCCCCATGTTATGCCTGAAAAAGGCACCCTCTTTGGGTGACGTTTTCCCAGCTCTAGGTTGTAGTGAATGACTGACCACCAGAGACATTCATCAATCACTGTGATCCCTCTTTGTGATGCACAATGAGGGCTTTACTGAGGAGCTCATCAACACTGATCTCTGATTGGTGTCCTGCGATGGGATGACAATGGGGGGAGGTTCAGTCTGAGCTGGGATGCTGGAAAATGATCTGTAAATGTTTTTTATCTCCATCACTTCTGAACGACGCATTGCTCACATTCCAAAAATACTTCCAGGCTCTTTTCCTAAAGAGATTACTGAATCTTTTTCAATCAATATGTTTATATGTTCAGCAGATGATGATATTTAAAGGTTTAGGGACTTCTGAATCAGTGTTCTACATATATACCTGCGGCATCACTATAATATGTATACTACTGCTCCTATGTACAAGAATGTAACTACTATAATACTGCTCCTATGTACAAGACTATATCTACTATAATACTGCTCCTATGTACAAGAATGTAACTACTATAATACTGCTCCTATGTACAAGAATATAACTACTATAATACTGCTCCTATGTACAAGAATATAACTACTATAATACTGCCTCCTATGTACAAGAATATAACTACTATAATACTGCTCCTATGTACAAGAATATAACTACTATAATACTGCTCCTATGTACAAGAATATAACTACTATAATACTGCTCCTATGTACAAGAATATAACTACTATAATACTGCTCCTATGTACAAGAATATAACTACTATAATACTGCTCCTATGTACAAGAATATAACTACTATAATACTGCTCCTATGTACAAGAATATATAACTACTATAATACTGCTCCTATGTACAAGAATATAACTACTATAATACTGCTCCTATGTACAAGAATATAACTACTATAATACTGCTCCTATGTACAAGAATATAACTACTATAATACTGCTCCTATGTACAAGAATATAACTACTACTATAATACTGCTCCTATGTACAAGAAAATATAACTACTATAATACTGCTCCTATGTACAAGAATATAACTACTATAATACTGCTCCTATGTACAAGAATATAACTACTATAATACTGCTCCTATGTACAAGAATATAACTACTATAATACTGCTCCTATGTACAAGAATATAACTACTATAATACTGCTCCTATGTACAAGAATATAACTACTATAATACTGCTCCTATGTACAAGAATATAACTACTATAATACTGCTCCTATGTACAAGAATATAACTACTATAATACTGCTCCTATGTACAAGAATATAACTACTATAATACTGCCTCCTATATACAAGAATATAACTACTATAATACTGCTCCTATGTACAAGAATATAAACTACTATAATACTGCTCCTATGTACAAGAATATAACTACTATAATACTGCCTCCTATGTACAAGAATATAACTACTATAATACTGCTCCTATGTACAAGAATATAACTACTATAATACTGCTCCTATGTACAAGAATATAACTACTATAATACTGCTCCTATGTACAAGAATATAACTACTATAATACTGCTCCTATGTACAAGAATATAACTACTATAATACTGCTCCTATGTACAAGAATATAACTACTATAATACTGCTCCTATGTACAAGAATATAACTACTATATAATACTGCTCCCTATGTACAAGAATATAACTACTATAATACTGCTCCTATGTACAAGAATATAACTACTATAATACTGCCTCCTATGTACAAGAATATAAACTATATATACTGCTCCTATGTACAAGAATATAACTACTATAATACTGCTCCTATGTACAAGAATATAACTACTATAATACTGCCTCCTATGTACAAGAATATAACTACTATAATACTGCTCCTATGTACAAGAATATAACTACTATAATACTGCTCCTATGTACAAGAATATAACTACTATAATACTGCTCCTATGTACAAGAATATAACTACTATAATACTGCTCCTATGTACAAGAATATAACTACTATAATACTGCTCCTATGTACAAGAATATAACTACTATAATACTGCTCCTATGTACAAGAATATAACTACTATAATACTGCTCCTATGTACAAGAATATAACTACTATAATACTGCTCCTATGTACAAGAATATAACTACTATAATACTGCTCCTATGTACAAGAATATAACTACTATAATACTGCTTCCTATGTACAAGAATATAACTACTATAATACTGCTCCTATGTACAAGAATATAACTACTATAATACTGCTCCTATGTACAAGAATATAACTACTATAATACTGCTCCTATGTACAAGAATATAACTACTATAATACTGCTCCTATGTACAAGAATATAACTACTATAATACTGCTCCTATGTACAAGAATATAACTACTATAATACTGCCTCCTATGTACAAGAATATAACTACTATAATACTGCCTCCTATGTACAAGAATATAACTACTATAATACTGCTCCTATGTACAAGAATATAACTACTATAATACTGCCTCTATGTACAAGAATATAACTACTATAATACTGCTCCTATGTACAAGAATATAACTACTATAATACTGCTCCTATGTACAAGAATATAACTACTATAATACTGCCCCTATATACAAGTATAATATATATATTACTACGGTAACACTGCCTTCTGTGTTTCCAGTTCTGTAACTTCTACTTGCATTGGATGTTGAACATTATTGTTATTTTACATTTTTCTGGGTTTTTACACTGCAAATCTGTTTACATTTGTGGTGTTCATGGTGAATTGTTAACCATTTAAAAAATGTGATAGCTCCGTATCTGGGTGAGGATCAGTCAGGTCGCCTAGAGGGTAAGAATGTGAATGACACAACACAAATGAATCAACTTCATCAACTTGGAAGAAGAACTTTGCAGAGCACTGACTGAAGTCGGCCATAGACAGAGAGATCTGACCACTGCTGTCATATTTTCTTATATTACGACATTCATCTCTGATGGGTCAGCATTACAATGTTCTGTGTTTGGTTGACTCTGATACTTTTAGTTCCTTCTAGTTCAAACAGCGTGATAGTATTTGTCCCACAGATAACTTGGTGGAGTCAGTAGGTCCAGCATCTGGTGAGATATCTTCCTATTCATAGGCCCATCGGATCTGTTGTGGGGGAACTCCATCTTTTGGGAAAGGGAAACTCCATCTCATTACATCATTTGAAATTACCTCAACAACAGTGAGTGTGCTGGGGACACCAACAATTTCTATCAAGCCCCAAACCCAACCAGTTGTAAACTCATTCAATGCTGGTCAGATACTCAAGTACCCTTAACATGTTATTAATATTGTATATCATCCATGGTACTTTAAATTACCAAGATCTCAATTGATGGATCTCTCCAACCATAATTAGAATTACTGTTGAAGTAACATAGTAACATAGTAACATAGTTTATAAGGCCGAAAAAAGCCCTCTGTCCATCCAGTTCAGCCTGTTATCCTATAAGTTGATCCAGAGGAAGGCAAAAAAACCCCTGTGAGGTAGAAGCCAATTTTCCTCACTTTAGGGGAAAATAATCCTTCCCGACTCCAATCAGGCAATCAGAATAATTCCCTGGATCAATGACCCCTCTCTAGTAACTATAACCTGTAATATTATTACCTCCAGAAATACATCCAGGCCCCTCCTGAACTCTTATAGTGAACTTACCATCACCACCTCCTCAGGCAGAGAGTTCCATAGTCTCACTGCTCTTACCGTAAAGAATCCTCGTTTATGTACAAATCTTCTTTCCTCCAGACGCAGAGGATGTCCCCTCATCACAGTTACAGTCCTGGGGATAAATAGATGATGGGAGAGATCTCTGTACTGACCTCTGATATATTTATACATAGTTATTAGATCTCCCCTCAGTCGTCTTTTTTCTAAAGTGAATAACCCTAATTTTGATAATCTTTCTGGGTCCTGTAGTCCACCCATTCCAGTTATGACTTTAGTTGCCCTCCTCTGAACCCTCTCCAGCTCTGCTATGTCTGCCTTGTTCACAGAAGCCCAGAACTGTACACAGTCCTCCATGTGTGGTCTGACTAGTGATGTGTAAAGTGGCAGGACTATGTTCTCATCACGGGCATCTATGCCCCTTTTGATTCAACCCAAAAAAAAAACCTTGTTTAGACATGATAAAATATAATGGGCCATAGAATCCAGACCCTTGAATTGTTTTCTCTGGTGGGCCCAAGATATTTCAATTCAACACTGGTATTCTTCTTATTCTATTCTTGTAGGGTCTGGCCCAACATTGATACCAGGTGGTGTTCCCTTCTGCGGACCTACAGACATGAGCTGGAACTCATAAAAGCGTTACGGTTATGTACTGTAAAGTGGATTATCTTGGCCATAAACTGTTTGACGTAGGATAGACTAGGGTGCAGAGTCTCAGGAATCCAATATTTTTCAACCTCTAAAGGGGTTTTCCATCGTTAAGATATGGATAACCCATCCTTCATATAGGCCATGAATATCAGATAGGTGGGGATCCAACTACCCTCACCAATCGGATGTGTTTGGAATGGAAATGCAATGGAAAGAATCTGAAGCAGAAGGTTTCATCCACTGTATTGTGGCCATACCGACACTACAGCACAGCTCCCCATTACGTTCTGCTTTCGGCTCCATCAACTTTTTTGTTTTCGGTGCCAGGTAGTACCACCTGTGCTGAGGCCAAGTCATCATCAGGAATGGTGGCACTACAACAAGGTGAGTAGCAATGTGATTGTGAAGGTTCCTGTTCTCAATGTAACAAGCACAACACTAGTTGGAATTGCTTGATGTGCCTTCCTACAGAATTCTTGACCTGGCTTTAATGACCAGAACACTTACAATATCATGGTCCAAGATCTGTGAGCCAAGGCATAGTCCAAAACGTTCCCTAGTAGTCCCATCACTCATACTACAGCATGTGTGGTTCTCTTTGAGTGACCTACAGACACAAGCAGAAACTCATACAAGATGGTGAAAGTTATTACTGTTCAGGTGGAACCTCTCAATCATTTGCTCATTTGAGGCAAAGGTAACCTAGCCTAATAAAGGTTGGTATATGCTTGATATGCTTTTCTACCCAATTCTTGACCTGACTCAAGATTTAGGCTGTTAAGGTCCCCTTCAGAGGTCCTATGGATGTGAGAAGGAAAATGTATGAGAACATGCAAGTTCAGCATCTTGAACACCTCATCAATGATATGACTAAAAAGAACTAAAGTAATAGTAACAGGATGAACCCCCAAATAATTTACCTTTACAATTTCTTAACGTCCAATATTCTCCATTTTCGATAATTGTAGAGTCTTGCTCAACCATCATATCATGGGTGGTCCTTTTCTGGGGACTTACAGTGCCTTGCGAAAGTATTCAACCCCTGGAACTTTTCAACCTTTTGCCACATTTCAGGCTTAAAACAAAAAGATATAACATTTTACATTTTTGGTGAAGAATCAACAACAAGTGGTCACAATTGTGAAGTGGAACGAAATTTATTGGATCATTTAAACTTTTTTTGTAATAATATAACTGAAAAGTGGGGCGTGCAAAATTATTCGTCCCCCTTGCATTAATACTTTGTTGCGCCACCTTTTGCTGCGATTACAGCTGCGGTAACTTGGGGGATGTCTCTATCAGTTTTGCACATCTAGAGATTGAAATTCTTGCCCATTCTTCCTTGCAAAACAGCTCGAGCTCTTTGAGGTTGGATGGAGACGTTTGTGAACAGCAGTTTTCAGCTCTTTCCACATATTTTCCATTGGATTCAGGTCTGGACTGTGACTCGGCCATTCTAAGACCTGGATACCTTTATTTTTGAACCATTCCATTGTAGATTTTGCTTTATGTTTGCGATCATTGTCTTGTTGGAAGATAAATCTCCGTCCTAGTCTCAGGTCTTTTCATCCAGAATGCTCCTGTATTTGGCTCCATCCATCATCTTCCCTGTCCCTGCTGATGAAAAGCCCAAACCATGATGCTGCCCCCACCATGTCTGACAGTGGGGATGGTGTGTTCAGGGTGATGAGCTGTGTTGCTTTTACGCCAAACATATCGTTTTGCATTGTTTCCAAAAAGTTGGATTTTGGTTTCCTCTGAGCAGAGCCCCTTCTTCCACATGTTTGGTGTCTCCCAGGGGCTTGTGGCAAACTGTAAACCAGACTTTTTATGGATGTCTTTGAGAAATGGCTTTCTTCTTGCCACTCTTCCATAAAGGGCAGATTTGTGAAGTGTTGGACTGATTGTTGTCCTATGGACAGACTCTCCCACCTCAGCTGTAGATCTCTGCAGTTCATCCAGAGTGATCATGGGCCTCTTGGCTGAATCTCTGATCAATCTTCTCCTTGTTTAGAGGGACGGCCGGGTCTTGGTAGATTTGCAGTGGTCTGATACTCCTTCCAGTTCAATATGACGCTTGCACAGTGCTCCTTGGGATGTTTAAAGCTTGGGAAATCTTTTGGTATCCAAATCCGGCTTTAAACTTCTCCACAACAGTATCAGGGACCTGCCTGGTGTGTTCCTTGGTCTTCATGATGCAGAACCCTGAGACTATCACAGAGCAGGTGCATTTATACCGAGACTTGATTACACACAGGTGGATTCTATGTATCTTCATCAGTCATTTAGGACAACATTGGATCATTCAGAGATCCTCAATGAACTTCTGGAGGGAGTTTTCTGAACTGAAAGAAAATGGGCTGAATAATTTTGCACGCCCCAACTTTTCAGTTTTATTATTACAAAAAAAGTTTAAATGATCCAATAAATTTCGTTCCACTTCACAATTGTGACCCACTTGTTGTTGATTCTTCACCAAAAATTTAAAATGTTGTATCTTTTTGTTTGAAGCCTGAAATGTGGCAAAAGGTTGAAAAGTTCCAGGGGGCCGAATACTTTCGCAAGGCACTGTATAGGCAAAAGCAGGAACATAATATCCTAGATCCTGGTTTCAAGGTAGAACTTTGTAATCATTTCCTCACATTTAGCCAAGGGAACGCAGCCAGATAGAGACTGAAATTGCTTCATTTCCCTTCCTACCCAATTCATGACAAAACCCAACATTTAGACTATGTAGGTCTCCTTCAAGCAACCTACAGACTGAATGAACACATATGAGATCATGAATTTATGACATGTTCTTAACAGATCTGAGGTCTTCCAGTTCAACACTTCCCGTATTCAGTTTTTGTAAGGTCTGGTTGAACACTTCTATCATGTGTGGCCCTCTTCTGTGGACCTACTGACATGAGCAGGAATGCATTCTGAAAAATGAAAGTTCCTAGTTTTATGTTAGACCCTTGGAATAGTTTCCTCATAGCCAAGGTAACTCAGCCCAACACTGGTCAAAGTAGTTTGTTATACCATCCTACCCAAATCTTGACCTATCCAAGCAATCAGACCATGGTCACCCTCTTCTCACAGACACGAGCAGGAATATGTGCAAGAACATGTAGGTTCAGTAACTTGAGCACCTCTTGCATTATTTATTAATTTATTTATGATAGGATTATATATACTGCATATACTCCAGAGGTATCTCCACCTGGCACATGGTATTTTTCCATTATCTCTACCCCATATCTATGGTAAATAACAGAGGTGAAGTTGTTTGGTCTATTTCACGTTCTGATGACAGCAGAACATGCACAGACCTTATCTTGTTGGATATACCCGCTCCCAGGCAATACCATTCTTTTTATGAGCAGTCGTACGCTATATCTAACTGTAAATATGTGATGCACCTGATAACGTTCACCTAGAATTTCATATTATTATTGTCACAGTTTTACTGAATGGCCTGGAAAGATTGCTCTAGCATGTAGATTTGTTTGACTCAAGCGTATAAACTAGTAAAATGAAGCGTGGACTTGACCTCGACTCCTGGCATATATATGGTGGATACATGACTCAAGCCACATTTCATTTTTGCAGTTGCAGTCATCAGCCCTAGTCTGTTGTGGCCATTAGAAATGTCTTAGATTCCTTTTAAGGTCCACCAGTGTTGCTTGGCTGGGTAAAGGGTTGAGCTTGACAGAGCACATGTGTCCCGGACCAGTCCCCGACATATGTTCGGAACCGTTCAGCTTAACCCTCCTCCAACCTCCCACCCATCCTCAGATGCAACGCTGATAAAGTTCTTTCCCCAATCAAAGAGAGAACTGTGCAGCCACACAGTCAATGTTGGGATGAAAACAGGAAGCTAAATCACAAGAATTCAGCTTCCTGCAAGAGACCATGGAAAGTAGGGGGCATATGAAGCAGTCTGTGTGGAGCAAGGAACAGTCTGAGAAATGGGGACTGGGGAGCAGTCTATTAGGGGGCAAAATGTTTGTGAGAGAGGGAAGCATAGGAGGTGGTCTGAGAGATATGGGGTATGGAGAGCAGTCTGTGTAACTGGGGGCATGGAGAGTAGTTTGTGTAACAGATGAGGCAAAGAGAGCAGTCTATGTACAGAAGAGGACATGGAGAGCAGCCTGTAAAACAGAGAGGGTGTGGATAGCAGTCTGTGTAACCGAGGGGAAATGGAGAGCAGTCTGTTTAACAGAAGGGGCATGGTGAGCAGTCTGTGTAACAGAGAGGGTGTGGAGAGCAGTCTATGTAACAGAGGGGGCGTGGGAGAAGCAGTCTGTGTAACAGAGGGGGCATGGAGAGCAGTCTGTGTAACAGATGGGACATGGTAAGCAGTCTGTGTAAATGGAGGCATGGAAATCAGTCTGTGTAAGAGAGAGGGCATGGAGAGCAGTTTGTGTAAGACATGGCATGGAGATCAGTCTATGTAACTGGGAGGCATGGAGAGCAGACTGTGTAACAGATGAGGGCATGGAGAGCAGTCTGTGTAACAGAGAGGGCATGGAGAACAGTCTGTGTAACAAAGAGGGTATGGAGAGCAGTTTGTGTAAGAGATGGGACATGGTGAGCAGACTGTGTAACAGGGGGCATGGAGAGCAGTCTGTGTAACAGAGAGGGCATGGAGAGCAGTCTGTTGTAACAGAGGGGGCATGGAGAGCAGTCTGTGTAACAGATGGACATGATAAGCAGACTGTGTAACAGAGAGGCATGGAGAGCAGTCTGTGTAACACAGAGGGCATGGAGAGCAGTCTGTGTATCAGAGAGGGCATGGAGAGCAGTCTGTGTAACAGGGGGCATGGAGAGTAGTCTGTGTAACAGGGGGCATGGAGAGCAGTCTGTGTAACAGGGGGCATGGAGAACAGTCTGTGTAACACAGAGGGCATGGTGAGCAGTCTGTGTAACTGGGGGAGCAGGGAGAGCAAGCTGTGTAACAGAGAGGTCATGGGGAGCAGTCTGTATAAGGGGGGGCATGGAAAGCAGTCTGTGTAACAGAGGATGGGATACAAAAAGTGGCCTATTACTGTGTTGAGCATGAAGAGGGTGACTATTACTGTGTGAGGTACAAGAGATAGCACTTTTTATTTGTACTGATACTAACTGGGACACAACTGTGGACTATGCAACACAGCAGTAATGGTGAGTAGAGGGTCAGATACTACAGCATTAAGGGCAAATGGGCAGTAACAGAACTGGGTTATCAGCAGGATGGGCAGTCTGTGTGGTCTGGATGGTACTGTAGTGTAGTGTGGTAGGGAAGATGCCAGAAAGTGAGGCACCAATGCCTGGACAGCAAACTCTGCATACAAGTCATGGCTGGAAGAAGTCTTCATGGTGGTCTGGCCCAACACAGATCAAAAACTTGGGAAAGTGAAAACTATAATCAGAGAAAACTTCATCTGTGAGTCACTGGATGTAATTGTACTGTAATCACTTATACCGTCATGCAGAGCACCTGTATACAACTGATATCTAGCACTAAATGCTCACTGTATGGTGGTAAAATTAGTCTTTGTATGGTAGACTTTATTGAGTAACAGTATGGTGACATTATTCAGTCACTATGTGGTGAAAATAGTAGTTGTGATTTTGTGGCGGTATTATTCGGTCACTATTTGATTATAATGGTAGTGGTAATAATGTTGCGCTATTATTCAGTCAATATGCTGTGGTAAGTGGCCGTATTATACAGGAACTGTGTGGTGAATATAGTAGTAATCATGGTGTGGCGGTATTATTCAGTGACTAGTTGGTGGTAATAGTAGTGGTGATGGTGTGGCAGCATAATACAGTCACTTTGTGGTAGTAATGGTAGCACTGATGGTGTGGCGGTATCCTACAGGCACTATGTGGTGGTAATGGTAGCGGTGATGTGTGTCCTTTCTACTGCAGCTCTCCCCCTTTCACAGCTCAGGAGGAAATTGAAGGATGGAACTGAGCATGTGCATCCACTTCAGCAAGGTGGACAGAGAAATGAGAAAAACAAACAGCAGGTGGCACTATACAGATAGATTTCAGTAAATAACTCAGTGGCTATGCTCATTCTTTAATTACATGCAATTACAAAAGTATTCAGATCCAGGCTCTGGTTTGCAAACTGCAGAATATTTTTTGTGAGACTATACCTGTAATCATGAAAAGAAGTTGGGTAAGATGGTGGCAGGTCCTGTCCAGGTTCCCATCCCCACCTCTTCCTGCCACCCACACTGAAGTTATCCACTCCACACTGCCCGCTATCTTGTGCGTTTTATCACCCACCCACTGGCCAGCCCTTCCCTCTTGCTCCCCAGCTCCACCCGTCTCCTCTGGGGTCCTCAGGTACTCTTCAGATACCTCTGCCCCCTTTATATGACATATGGAGGTAAACAATATCTGGCGGCTGCTCATGGACCAGTGCTTTGTTCTTTTCCTAAGGCTGAAATTTGCCCGTCAGCCCTTGGCTGTGTGCCATCGGGTTGGGGTCACATTGGGACACAAAAATACCAAGCCTCGAAGGTGCACAACATTGTGAAACCTTAGCAATCAAAAAACAATGTTCACGGAAAGGTCCATCTACCCTGAGCCTTTCATGGAAAATTTGCTGGTTTTAATAATTTCAGCCCATATAATACCGCTGTATGGTACCAAGATAATGTTACCATATAGAGCCCACATATACTGATCAACATTGTAAATTCAGGGACCTATCACAGGAACACCCTTAAATCTGCGGGGACCACCCACTTATGGACGGGTCTTCAATGAACCACACACATTTTTGGCTCGGGGTAGCCTGAATTTGCATGAACTGTCTTTGAAAATGAGGGACAGTCCTTGCAGATTCAAGACTATGCACATAATATCACCATATAGTGCAAAAATAATGTGCAGAAATCAAACCATACTTCCTTAAAGAGACCACTGCCATATAATACCGCAACTCAGTTACCAAATAATACCGCCATACACTGCTACATAAGGATGAATGGTTTTCGCGGCGAATCGAATTTTTCCTGAAATTTGGATCGAAGTCAATTAGATATGATGGTTGAAAAGAATTGGTAAAAACTGGGTAGGAGGGGATGACTTAAAGGTGTACTCCCACCTGGGACGGTATGGCAGATATGCGCACACAGTGTAAATATTAGAGCTTCCATCAGCTTTACATTCCTATAAACGTAATTACATTCCTTATAACCTTTTATTACCACCTGTTAGGTCTCACAGTGTTAATAGAGTTGTTAGTGTACACCCTTGGATAAACACAGCAGCCCTATAAAAGTCACCATGGATGAAGATGCTCTGCAGGTCCACGGGCATGAACGTGGAGGTCAGATGAAGGTTACAGGATTGGAGATTCCTATTAAAGGAGTCATCCAGTTTCATGTAAAAAAGCTTAAAGGGGGTTTCCAGGATTTAATTACTTCATGCGGCTGGCGGGGTGGATGTGCATTGCTTATCTGGGGAACAGATGGCAACAGGATGCATTATGGGAAAAAGACTATCTAGCAGATGCAGTGTGGGGTTCTGGATAATGTTCTGCTGGAAACCTTGGGTCCAGCCACATGGACAAGTACCACCTTCATGGCAGTGGTGCCTCCTAATGGCAGTGTCCTCATTCATTAGGACAAAGACCCTGATACACTGCAAAAACTATTCAGGAATGAGGAACGTTATAAAGAATTCAAGGTGTTCACTTGGACTATAAGTTCTCCAGAGCTGAATCCCATCAAACATCTGGAAAAACAAGTCTGTTTCATGAAGACCACACCTCACAACTTACATGACCGAGATCTGTTGCTAAAGTCTTGTGTCAGATACCACAGAAAATTTGGCCTTGTGCAGTCCATGTCTCCATGGGCTGTTTTTACATCCAGTTAATAAAACAGGATTCCAAGAAATGTACCGTAATCATAAGACTTTAATAAAGCCACTGCCACTAGTTATGTAAATGAAGATGACTGTATACCATTGATGTTAAGAGGTACAAGTGAGGGACTCAACTCGTCACAGTCACACGACTACGAAGCTAATTTCACATCACTAAACAAGTCTTTCTGATATAACATCACACAATGTTTTGTTAATAAACCCAGAACTGAATACCAGCTATGCTGCAAACATTGTTGGTACCAGATGGTTCAGTCCCATCAGACTTTTCTCAGTTCAGGACTGTACTACCAGCCCACATATATGGCCTACAGGGAACCACAAATCTCTGTTGTTACTTTACTGTCCCTTAAAGCAGAAGATCCTCCTCAATCTGCTAACAGGGCCTAGCTACAGCTTCCCCCAAGTTTGAGCACACCACGCTAACAAACACTGATTCCCTCATGGGGTTGACTATTCCCACAGCCGCAACAGACTCTTCAGAGCAAACCACCCTAGACTCATGGTAGTCTTCAGAGGATGACACTTCACTAATAGCCTAGCCGATAAACCCAGAGACCAACCCCTTCCACAGCAAGTCTACCAGTCCACAAACTATGACAAACACTCACCCACTTGGCAAAGCAGCCATACTCTATGCTCCACTCAGAGACTCACTCTCTCTCTCAGGAGACGACCTGTCTCCTCAGATACACCCAGGCCTTTTGTCACAGTTCCCATTTTAGGGTCCACTACCTCCTCAGCCACGGCCTTCAGTCTCTCCTGCCACTCTGAGGAGGGACAAGACTGCTCCTACTGGTGACCAAATGTGCTTCACTCCAGTTCATTTGGTTAGTCCACAGTGTCGCAGGCTTTCCATAGTCCATCAATCATTGTCTCATCAGCAGCACCACGCTCTATAGCCAGCTGGTCCAACGGTAGCGGGCCTCACAAAATTTTTGTCCCAGTGGCTGACCATAGCTACATGAGCTAATTACATGTCATGTTCCCTTGCCTCATCCAAACCTATGTCTTTTGTACCTATCTCCATGAACGTTCCAACTAAAGATGACCAAACTGATTGGTCACATATTGTTATCGGACCTTCCTGAGGCTAGCATACATTGGTGGAAAATGATCTACAAAACTTCTAACTGGGTTTAGAAGAATAAAAGTAAGTCTTTTATCAGCGGCACATTCCTTAAGTGAGGAGAACCCTTGATCTGTTGAATGCCTGAACGTTGCAGTTACCCATTCTTCATCACAAGATGTCCACGGAGCTTCGTCATCTTATTCATCAGAGCCCCGAATGACCATCTGCTAAACATTAAGATCCGGACAAGGTGTTTGTGGCAAATTTCATCACAGATAACTGTTTGATTGGATCCAGAGGTTTCTGTAAAAGAAGGTGGGAGCGGTGGGTTGGAGGGTTCATAGCTATGATGAATTTCTAGCATAGTAATAGATTGTGGTTGTACATGGAGGAGCTTTTACAGATATCAGAAAAATGTTAAAGTAGATGTCATATTATTATGGTATATTGACTTCTTTTACATTAAATTACATTTAATTAGCCTAGTCCTTCTTTGTTGGGATGGCATGAGATATTGCTTTGGAGATCGTCAATCCCAGAAACTGATATAACTATAACCAGTTATACTGGGGGGTGGAATCTTTTTAGAACCGGTTAGAATGAGGCAACAATTTTCATTTAATAAGTAATATAAAAAAAAGTATATAAAATAATGTAAATAGATATCTAATCAAAATAAAATGTAAAAAATTAAAATAAAATAAGTTAATCAGAATTGAAAAATTTGACAATTTTTGGAAAATAGCTGGAATATAAGTTATCTTTGTAATATTAATGAAATCTATAAACTGAAATATATTTTTTCTAATGAGATATTTATTATTCTTTCAGAGGCAGAAATCTGACTTACCTGAACTGTGGACAACTGTTGCATAGATGTGCACCAAACTTTGGTCAGAAAATGACTCATTGGCCTCTATGGGGGGACTGTAGTGGTCATGCTCTGTGACATGTGCAGAAGTTACTGTGCAGTGTTAACTCCCTTCTCTTTACAATAGAGGCATGTGATTCCATAGATTTTCCCCTAAACATCAGAAACGTTGGTCAAAAAATAACTCATTGGCCTCTATGGGGGACTGTAGTGGGTATGCTTTGTGACATGTGCAGAGGTCACTTTGTAATCACGTTATCTAACACCTCTTTAATAATCAAGTTATGTGATTCCATACATTGGAGCCTGAACATCAGACACTTTGGTCAGAAAATAACTTCTATCAGAGGTACAGTAGTGGGTATGCTCTGTGTGTAGGGGGCATGCTTTGTGCAGAAGTCACTTAGTAATCATGTTATCTAACACCTTTTTATAATCAAGGTATGTGCTTCCATAGATTTGCGGCTCAACATCAGAAACGTTGGTCAAAAAATAAATCATTGGCCTCTATGGGGGACTGTAGTGGGCATGCTCTGTGTGTAGTGGGCATGCTCTGTGGCATGTGCAGATGTCACTTTGTAATCCCGTATTATCTGCCTCCTCTTTAATAATCGAGGTATAGATTTGCACCTCAACATCAGAAACTTTGGTCAGAAATTAACTCATAGGCATGGGTGGACTGTAGTGGGCATGCTGTGTGTGTAGTGGGCATGCCCTGTGCAGAGGTCACTTAGTAATCCTGTGTTATCTGCCACCTCTTTGTATTAATGTCCTCTCAGATGACTCTTGCCCTTTCCCCAGTGTACGCTGCACCAGCTGAAATGTGACACAGAAAGTGATCAGTCCTCGTTGAGGGCTCAGTGCCCAAATTCTTATCAGATAATTGCTTCATCTTAGAGGAACCCTTAACTGGTTAATATTATATTTATTGCGCTGTTTGGCACGATTGTGTGATAATTATTCGTCCTAATTGCCCTGCAGGGATGGGCGTCTTACATTAAAGCACATTACTTTGTGGGAATCTGAAATATTACACATCTTTAACTACGACTTGAGAACACAATCATCATGTCTCGGAAAGAAATTCAAGGGTTGGTAAACAGGTCTGCCAAATAAAACGCATTCCGACCGGAGTGACTCTGGTCAGTAGTAACGAGAAATGCACAGAAAACACTCATTATTGCTTTTTAATTGTTTCCAGTCTCCGCCGGCCCAAATGTTTGGTGTAATAATATTGCAGCATGACTGTGAGCGAGGACGGGGCGAGGGTTAACGATTAACATAGTCCTTCTTTACAGTTTAGTGGAGCCCAGAAGTTTCTACCATGTTGGGGGCTTCAGGAGCCCTCAGTAATCTCACCATCTACTGAAATGTCTTAAAGTGAACACCCACCAAAGTAGTTAGAGCTCCACTTTTCATATACAGATACATAATAGGCTGACACTTCCTGTTCTGTGGAGATCTCTCCTCAGCAGTCCTCTCATTATCATGAGGATTACAATGACAGGTAATACTTAAAGATAGATAAAACAGGATCTATCATACACAATAGGTGATGGACACAGCTGACATCCTTCCCCTCTCTGCACTATAGCCTCTGTATTACAATGATAGGTAATACCTAAAGATAGATAACACAAGGTCAACCATTAAAGAACTCCCGACAAAAATTTTATTCCATGTCCTGCTAGAAATGTACATGATATAATCTGTAGTGAATGTCATTTTCTTACCAGTGTCTGAATTTTTGACTTATATCATCCTGAAGTTTCTTATCTGTGTCATGTGACCAGCAATTAGACCCACCAACTCACACATAGACTTATGTGTGGACAGGAAGTCTAATTCTCTATGTATTCCTATGAGACTGAAAGTGAGGCTCCCATAGGAATGAATAGAGCAGTGACTGGCTTCCTGTCCTGGGTCAGTTGGAGGTCAGGGAGTTGGTCACATGACCCAGCTACAATAAGAAGAGAGGTTTTTACTCACAGAAACAGTCACTGATAAGAAGATGACAATCACTACAGATTATATCATGCACCTTTCTAACAGGTCAGAAAATAAACATTTTGCGGGAGTTCTTTAACAATAGGTGATGGACACAGCTCACCTTCTCTCCCTCCCTGCACAATATTCTCTGTATTACAATGACAGGTAATACCTAAAGACAGATAACACAGGGTCCACTATTCACAACAGAAGATAGAGTCAGCTTACTTCTTCCCCCTCCCTACGTAATAACCTGTACATTACAATGACAGGCAATACCTAAAGATAGATAGCACAGGATCCACCATTCACAACGGTGATGGACAAAGCTCACCTCCTCCTCCTTCCTGCATTATTTCACTGCATAACAATGACAGGTAATACCTCAAGAAAGATAACACAAGGTCAACCATTCACAATATGTGATGGACACAGCTCACCTCCTCCCCTTCCCTGCACAATAACCTCTGCACAGGTCACAGAGCTAGCCCACAACCAATAGAAGTCAGTGCATCATCTCCAGGTTCCTATGGTCCATGTGACTGCAGTAAAGCGAGAATGCTCCTGGTCAATCTGTGGTGTGGCTGGTAGTCTTTGAGCTGTTGGGTCCTGGTTGGGTTCAGCGGTATTAAGCAATTGCCTGATCTCCATCCCCCTCCCCGCCATATTACCCCTGGTAGTCACATGACCTCTGATCTCTTCCCCTTTGTTCCTCTTTTGTTATATATTATGTTTCTCAACCTGACTTTATAGATTACAGCGGGTACACGGCCCGGAGATGTATGCTAAATAAACAGCGTCCCGTGCTCCCTGTGTACATGTAAACGGCCTGCAGTTTAATGTAACCTCCACCATATACTTTATGTGATTCTACAACCTGGTGATTGACACAAAACTGACGGTCCTCTGTTTGTGCTGTAATAGAGATAGGTGATCAGTTATCCGATGATTATTGGCTTTCAGGCCATGGGTGGCGGTATTTCTGAAACTGCGTAGTGTGAACTGTTCTCATGCTGCTGTGGTGGAATTGTATCGTGATGACACCATTGTGAATAGGCGACGTGGAAACTGCAGAACACCACGTGTCATTGATGCAAAATGCGGACATCAGCGGAGCAACTCACCCCAAAAGGTGAACCCTACTGCGTATGGGACTCTGGAGCAAATGGATGGTCACAGCACCTCGGCTAATCAAGATGCATCGGCACAAAAGGCTTCTGTTTTCCCAGCAGTATCAGAATCGGACCTCTGCTGAATGGCAATGGGTTGTCTTCTCTGATTCCCAGTTTCTGCTTCATGGAAAGGATGGACATTGGCGTGTCAGGAATGAAACATCAGAGAACAAACTCCCTGCAACCATTGGTGGAAGAACACAAGCTGGTGGTGGCAGCGTTGGTCTTTGGAAGGTTTTTGTGGCATTCTCTAGGTCCACTCATCCATGTGGGAGGCATTCTCACCTGATCTGGATAGGAATTTATCTTTGATGATCACACACACCCATAGATGCTGATTGTCTTCCCTGAGGCAGATGGGGTCTTCTATCAAGATGGAATGTCACATAACTAGAAATGTTTGACATTGGTTAGAAGAGCATAACCAAGAATTCCAAGTACTACCCTGGCCCCTAATTCCCAGACTTGAACCCAATTGAGCATCTGTGGGACCACCTTAATCATCATGTCTGCTCTATGGATCCTCCCCTGTCCACCCTCCAGCAGCTGTGGGATGAACTGCAGTCAGCATGACTCCAAATACCAGTGACAACCTACCAGGATCTTATGGAGTCACTCCCAGCCTGTCTAACTGCTGTCTGCGCTGCAAGCAGAGGTTATTCTCTGTACAGTGACATCACTGTGTTTATTATCCCAGTACTGTGACATCACTGTGTTTATTATCCCTGTACTGTGACATCACTGTGTTTATTATCTCTGTACTGTGACATCACTGTGTTTATTATCTCTGTACTGTGACATCACTGTGTTTATTATCCTGTACTGTGACATCACTGTGTTTATTATCCCTGTACTGTGACATCACTGTGTTTATTATCCCTGTACTGTGTTCACTGTGTTTATTATCTGTACTGTGACATCACTGTGTTTATTATTCCTGTCTGTACTGTGACATCACTGTGTTTATTATCCCTGTACTGTGACATCACTGTGTTTATTATCCCTGTACTGTGACATCACTGTGTTTATTATCCCTGTACTGTGACATCACTGTGTTTATTATCCTGTACTGTGACATCACTGTGTTTATTATCCCTGTACTGTGACATCACTGTGTTTTATTATCCCTGTACTGTGACATCACTGTGTTTATTATCCTGTACTGTGACATCACTGTGTTTATTATCTGTACTGTGACATCACTGTGTTTATTATCTCTGTACTGTGACATCACTGTGTTTATTATCCTGTACTGTGTGACATCACTGTGTGTTTATTATCCCTGTACTGTGACATCACTGTGTTTTATTATCCCTGTACTGTGACATCACTGTGTTTATTATCTCTGTACTGTGACATCACTGTGTTTATTATCCCTGTACTGTGACATCTGTGTGTTTATATCTCTGTGTACTATGTATCACTGTTGTGTTCACTGTGTTTATTATCCTGTACTGTGACATCACTGTGTTTATTATCTCTGTACTGTGACATCACTGTGTTTATTATCCCTGTACTGTGACATCACTGTGTTGTTTGTACATCACTGTATTATCCCTGTACTGTGACATCACTGTGTTTTATTATCCCTGTACTGTGACATCACTGTGTTTTATTATCCCTGTACGTGTGACATCACTGTGTTTATTATCCCTGTACTGTGACATCACTGTGTTTATTATCCCTGTACTGTGACATCACTGTGTATTATCCCTGTACTGTGACATCACTGTGTTTATTATCCCTGTACTGTGTTATCCCTGTGTGACATTATCCCTGTACTGTGACATCACTGTGTTGTTTATCCCTGTACTGTGACATCACTGTGTTTATTATCCCTGTACTGTGACATCACTGTGTTTATTATCCCTGTACTGTGACATCACTGTGTTTATTATCCCTGTACTGTGACATCACTGTGTTTATTATCCCTGTACTGTGACATCACTGTGTTTTTATCCCTGTACTGTGACATCACTGTGTTTGTCCTGTACTGTGACATCACTGTGTTTATTATCCCTGTACTGTGACATCACTGTGTTTATTATCCCTGTACTGTGACATCACTGTGTTTATTATCCCTGTACTGTGACATCACTGTGTTTTATTATCCCTGTACTGTGACATCACTGTGTTTATTATCCCTGTACTGTGACATCACTGTGTTTATTATCCCTGTACTGTGACATCACTGTTATTATCCCCTGTAGCTGTGACATCACTGTGTTATTATCCCTGTACTTGTGACATCACTGTGTTTTATCCTTATGCACTTTTATCCCTGTTGTGACATCACTGTGTTTATTATCCCTGTACTGTGACATCACTGTGTTTATTATCCCTGTACTGTGACATCACTGTGTTTATTATCCCTGTACTGTGACATCACTGTGTTTATTATCCCTGTGCTGTGACATCACTGTGTTTATTATCCCTGTACTGTGACATCACTGTATTATCCCTGTGCTGTGACATCACTTTATTATCCCTCTATCCTTACATGATTGAGTGCAATTACCCAGTGTATTAGGGATACCAAAATAATCATCAGCCATTCATTTTCTAATCTTGCTGCTAAAGGTGGTCATGTTAGAGCATACGAAATTCCAAATTTTGGCCTGGCTACTTGTCACACCCTGAACAGAAGTTAAGCTGCTCGACACTTCTGCCAGCGTCTGCTTCGCCACGAAGAGTATGTGTGTGTATGGGAGGGTTTGGAGAAACAGCTGTTGGCCGAGCAGTCAGGAAATCCTCAGGTTTTGCCATGAACATGTCATAGATTCGGCCATGTCAGGATAGCTTTGCCGATGTTGAATGCACAGTTTCCACAATGATCTCATTGACTTCAGTTTTGACAACTTCAAAGCATCGTGTTGAGACTTTTGCCCTTTGGACATAAAATTTTCAGTAGTGAAATCTTCTGCAGCCCTAAGGGCAAGGAACGCCCAGGCTGTCCCGCCATGCTTAGGCCTACCAGCATCACATAACAGCTCCTGGTTTCTATCAGGGGTGGGACAAGCTCTCTCGGCACCCCAGGCAAAGGCTTAAAGATGCTCCCCTCCCCCCCAGGTTTTTCGAATATTCAGTGGGATTGCACCTGCCAGATATCATGTCATCCACATGCGCTATGCTTGTACACAGCAGGTTGTGTTCTTGATATTGTAAAATCCTCATGGGTGACATACGTCAATATACCCAATATGCTGCTAATACGGCAGTTTTACACAATAGATTCTTAACTGTATTCCCACCACTAGGGGGAGCTCACTGCATACAGATGTATACAGCAATCACAAAGCTCAATATTAGTTATATGGATTAGGGTTAAAGAAGCTCCCCCAGTGGCCGACGCTGTCAGTGGGCCTGGAGAAGCAGGGTCAGACCGAAGCTAAGGTATTCTGTCACAAAGAGGTATGCCACGGGAAAGAAAAGAGAAGTACAAATCAGGGGACAGACATATGGCATATTTACTCTAAAAAAAAGGAAGATTCTAAAGAAAAGAAGATAAAGCGGCCTTATAAATTATGCCCCACCCATTTTGATAGGACACGCCAACAAGCTACAGCATTTCATTAACAAAAAGGACATAGGATCCTCTCAGCAATACATTCAATAAATACAGATGACACTCTACACTCCATGAGTAAAGATACAGACCCCAGGCTAGATCTGAGCCCCAGTCCGGAGCTAGAACCCTCTGTCCACAGGCTCTATCACTTTCCTCTGTATACAGACCCCAGACCAGACCCCAGACCCCAGATCTTCTATATTTACAAACCACAGCACAGAACCTCTGTATTTACAGACCCCAGACTGGACCCCCTGTATTTGTAGACCTTAGATCAGACCACCTATATCACAAACCACAGACTAGAACCACTGGTATTTACAAACCTCAGACCGCTGGTATTTAGAGACCCCAGACCAGACCCCCTGTATTTACAGACCCCAGACCTCTGTATTTCCAGGCACCAGACCAGATGCCCTGTATACAGAGCTCTCATGTCTGTATGTTGCCTTTGAATAATATCATAATTACCAGAGATATACTTCGGATGTTGTTCTACCAGATTCTGACAGCATATGGCAGTACAGAGCCAGTTTTTACTATCAAGGCAGGATTTACAATATTTTCTTGTACATAGAGGGCAATATTATAGTAGTTATATTCTTGTACATATGAAGCAGTATTATAGAAGTTATATTCTTGTACATAGGAGGCAGTATTATAGTAGTTATATTCTTGTACATAGGAGGCAGTATTATAGTAGTTATATTCTTGTACATAGGAGGCAGTATTATAGTAGTTATATTCTTGTACATAGGAGGCAGTATTATAGTAGTTATATTCTTGTACATAGGAGGCAGTATTATAGTAGTTATATTCTTGTACATAGGAGCAGTATTATAGTAGTTATATTCTTGTACATATGAAGCAGTATTATAGAAGTTATATTCTTGTACATAGGAGGCAGTATTATAGTAGTTATATTCTTGTACATAGGAGGCAGTATTATAGTAGTTATATTCTTGTACATAGGATGCAGTATTATAGTAGTTATATTCTTGTACATAGGAGCAGTATTATAGTAGTTATATTCTTGTACATAGAAGGCAGTATTATAGTAGTTATATTCTTGTACATAGGAGCAGTATTATAGTAGTTATATTCTTGTACATGGAAGGCAGTATTATAGTAGTTATATTCTTGTACATAGGAGCAGTATTATAGTAGTTATATTCTTGTACATAGAAGGCAGTATTATAGTAGTTATATTCTTGTACATAGGAGGCAGTATTATAGTAGTTATATTCTTGTACATAGGAGCAGTATTACAGCAGTTATGTTCTTGTACATAGGAGCAGTATTATAGTAATGTTCTTGTACATAGGAGCAGTATTATAGTAGTTATATTCTTGTACATAGGAGGCAGTATTATAGTAATTATATTCTTGTACATAGGAGCAGTATTATAGTAGTTATATTCTTGTACATAGGAGCAGTATTATAGTAGTTATATTCTTGTACATAGGAGGCAGTATTATAGTAGTTATATTCTTGTACATAGGAGCAGTATTATAGTAGTTATATTCTTGTACATAGGAGGCAGTATTATAGTAGTTATATTCTTGTACATAGGAGCAGTATTATAGTAGTTATATTCTTGTACATAGGAGCAGTATTATAGTAGTTATATTCTTGTACATAGGAGGCAGTATTATAGTAGTTATATTCTTGTACACAGGAGCAGTATTATAGTAGTTATATTCTTGTACATAGGGGGCAGTATTATAGTAGTTATAGTCTTGTACACAGGAGCAGTATTATAGTAGTTATATTCTTGTACACAGGAGCAGGATTATAGTAGTTATATTCTTGTACACAGGAGCAGTAATACATGAGGATTGTTGTAGTAGTAATATTCTTAGGTATTGTGTTATCTGACATTTATGACAGGATTTATAATCCCAGCAGAGCATATGACTGATAACACAGCTCTAAGAATGAAAATACTTGCATTTCCTGTTTACCTGCAATAAGAAATGCAGACAGGTTGTAATATGACGCAGCTAATCCTATCGTGCGTGAGACTTTAGAAGCTGGGATATTGTTAGCCTATCATGTTTGGCCCTATGTTGCAGAACTGATGTGTCTCAGCCTGTCATGTGTGATACTGCCTGCGGAGTGGATGTATCTAGGTTTACATTCCTGTACACCTGTAGATGAGAGTAGATTATGCGCTGCTGACTCCATGTAACATCTGTCATTTGCTTTGTCGGACTTTGTAGACCTTTGGATCTTCAGATGTGCCAAGACAAGTCCTGGGGAGGGGAGGGGGGGTGTGACCAGGTCCTGTATGGGGAAGTCCTTTTACTGACTGCAGGGCGGGATCAGCTCTGACATTAAATGTCTCAGTCGTGTAGAGCTTTACTTTCTGGCTCCTCTGCTCCTCTTCTCTGCCAGCAACCATGGGTAGTCACTCCACCAACATGAGGGTCAAGCTGCCCCTCTTCTGCCTCCTGCTTGAAGCCATCACCATCATCCTCTTCGCCGTCTTCGTCAGGTATGACCATGAAACGGACGCCAGCGCTTGGCATCACGAAAACGCCTCTGACTACGAGAATGATTTTTACTATCGTTATGCAAGTAAGTACCGTCCACCCGTGTACTGCATCTGCTAAGTCCCAGATTTCCCTCTTTAGATATTTACTCTGCTTGCTGTCAGTGAATGGAAACATGCAGCTATAATATTTCTCACAAGAGAGCGCAGTCTGCACAATTCTCCAGGCTGATACATATTACCTGCCCTTATACACAGAAACAAACCCTCAGGATAAAAGTTCTGCACTGCTGGTGTGTCTAGAAATACTATGCTGTGAAAAATTTTACATCCGCGCAATTTTTTTAGTCTTTGGGATAAAGAATATTCCCATTTACTAATAGCAAGCAGAGGTCTTGAAAAGGTTGAGGTATTGAAGAACAAAATGCAATTTAAAAAAAATTGCAGAATATTACAATTTATGACTAAGCTTTATATACATAAAACATGGAATGCCCCTTTAAGTAACTTCCTAATCAATGTTAAGGAGGGATTCCACATTACATTGAGAAGCCCCCCTCCTAATTCTTCATACTTGAAAGTAGGGGCTTCAAAGCTTGCTTACTTTGCAAAATCCACAACTCACAATGTGCATTGCCCCTTTAAGGACAGGGGAGGTCAATCAATTTAAGATAAATTGAGACCAAGCTCGTAGTCATGTGCCTTCTTCAAAAACCCATTTGTGGTGGTCACCATCTAGTCTCGCATGTGAATCTACCACCCCCATCATGTCCTGACAGTTGTGATCTCTTTTATTTCTCATAATAGGCATTATTTTCTCCATCCATGAAGTCTCCCTTTAAATCTGCTATGTGGATTAGATTGGGTAATTGCTCAATTGCAATTCCCTAATGCAAGATTATTAACAGATTCCCTACGTGAGTGTTTCAAAATTAAAAGGGTCTGTCCATGTTAGGGAGAACACCTCTCCATTTTGTTTATTTTAGCATATACACAGTCAAGACCCCTCTGCCAAGGCTCTCTGTTATCTGTGCATTACATGGGACTTCAGTGCTTTCAATGTATTTCACTTTTCCTAATAGTATCCATGATCAGGTAGTCACCAGGGGTCTGTTCAGTGATAGTTCTTGCCTGATGCTCGTCATATCTATTTGTGGTGACCACTCTCACTCCATTTTTTCTTAGATTTTCTTTCATCTTGTACAATCCTCAAAAACACGTTAAAGTACAAAAAATAAAATTGCGGAACATTTCATTAACTCACAAGGCTCCCAGATGGCAAATTCCCCTAGGATTACATAGGATCCTGTACACACTGTCCTTTATAGCAGTCTGTAGTGTGTGATTAGTTTCAGATTATAGACTATATGAAACTATGGGGGGTTTCAAAACCATTTTAATAATAGTATGGGAATTGCTACTTAACCATTTGGAGTCCCAAATGGGATTTACTGCGATGTCTTCACAAAACCAGTGGATATGTGAAAGATGGAGGACGGGTGGCTTACCTCAAAAATATATTTTAAGTGTTAGGTGAGATTTTCTACTTTGGTTCCTTGATGCCCTTGTTGGGTAAGTAAGGTGTATGCTCCATCTCTGAGGATGAGAGAATCTCTGAGGGGAGCAATTGTGAAGAATCAACAGTGACCAGGCCCAGGTGATTGTATGAGATAACATTCAATGCCCTGTCCTGGGGACCCAGTGGGAGACCCTTCAGTCCTGGTTGACTCTTGAGACAGTATCCACTTCTTGGCAACCCCTTGGAATACTATCTCATGTTGGTGAAGGAAACAAGAGGAAAACTTCCAAGTCCTAATTGCTCCAGTAGAACAATATTCAGTCCTACGTGACCTTCAGGATGGCATCCGATCTTGGTTGACCCACTGGGACAGTATCCAGTCTTGAATGACACCATGTGATAGTGTCAAGTTCTGCCAGATTTCATAGAAGTTCATTCAGGACTACCTAACTTCATGGGATAGTGTCCAACCCTGGAGGTCGCAGAGGGAAGGTGACTGACAAAACATCAGTGAACATATATAGTGTCTACTACAAGGTAGCTCACTAGACTACTACACTGTATCCAGGTAAACATTAGTCCACTATCTGGTGGCTGTGTGGTTAATAGATGACCTCACAGCGGCCCTATAGTCTTATATTTATTACTTGGTCGCCCTGTGGGTAAGCAACCACTCTGTGGTGGCCATGTAATCAAACTCCATGGTGGCCCTAAGCTCCAGCATCTATTCCCTGATAATCCTGCAGTTAAGCAACCACTCTCATGGTGGGCCTCTTGTTTAGTATCATCAAGTGTGGCCTGTTAGTTAAAAATATGACTACTGGAGGGTCTATGGTCAGTTGATAACTGCACAGTGGCCATATAGTCATGCACTCACTCTTTGGTTGCCCTGTGGGTAAGCAGCCACAGTGAAGGGGCCTCGTCGTCAAACATCCAGCCCCTTGATGGTCTTGTGGCTGAGCAATCACTGCCTGGTGGCCTGTGGTTAAGCATCCATCCAGGTGGTTCTGTGATTCTGCTTTCATCCCGGGTGAGCCTGTGTTTGAGTAACCACTCCCATGTTTAGTTTCCAGTCAATGGTGGCCTCTTGGTAAAGTATATAATTCCTTTTGGCCCTGTGGTAAAATTTCCATTCCTTGGTGGCCCTGTGGTAAATTGATGACTGAGCAGGGGCTATATAGTTATGCATTCACACCCTGGTGGCACTGTGTTTGAGAAACCACTCCCTGGTAGACCTATGGTTAAGTATCCATCCAGGTGACCCTATGATTCAGAACCATCTTGGGGGGCTGTGTTTGAGGAATCACTCCCATGTAGCTCTCTTGTTTAGTTTCCAGTCAATAGTTAAGTATATATTCTCTGGTGACCCAGTGGTCAAATGTCAATTCCTTGATGGGCATGTGGTAAAAAATGCATTCTCAAGTGGTCCTATGGTAAAATATCCATTTCCTGGTGGGCCTCTGGTAAAATATTAATTCCCTGGTGGGCCTGTAGAACCTAACCTATGAGTCCATCGTATTAGTTAATTTCCCCTTTCGTGCTGTTGCCCCGCAGGTATCAGACAGTCACTTTCCAGGACTTGGATATCTTTCAACAGGAAGGAAAGGAAAGCATTTGTGTTCGACTGTCAGCAGCAGGTACTTTAGTGAACCACTTGTGAGATTTAACAGGTAGATTCCACGTCCACAACCTGAAAAACCAGACCCGGCACTGAGAAAATATGTGTCATTAAGAAGGGCGGCGAGTACAGACAATCAACACGTCAGGCCTGGAAATCCATTATAATAGTAAAATCAGGCATCTTACACCCTAAAGTCCCTTTACCCCTCATCTGAGTTATGGTTTAGAAGGACACCTACAGTCCAGACATTTCATGCCTGAGAGATATTAACTGACCACGGTTCCACATCACTGCGAGGATCAGGACAAATTACACCGGAAAACCATGATGAATCATTAAAAGGAAGGACATGAGAAAAAAAAGTGGCTTCAATGACTGACATGTCATCAGGGACAGTGACCACAACTATAAACATATACTAATGAATTATCCTACCTAATTATTTATAGCCTTCTACAAAGGAGATAGTATTATAGTAGTTATATTCTTGTACATAGGAGCAGTATTATAGTAGTTATATTCTTGTACATAGGCGCAGTATTATAGTAGTTATATTCTTGTACATAGGAGGCAGTATTATAGTAGTTATATTCTTGTACATAGGAGCAGTATTATAGTAGTTATATTCTTGTACATAGGAGCAGTATTTATAGTATATATTTCTTGTACATAGGAGCAGTATTATAGTAGTTATATTCTTGTACATAGGAGCAGTATTATAGTAGTTATATTCTTGTACATAGGAGCAGTATTATAGTAGTTATATTCTTGTACATAGGAGCAGTATTATAGTAGTTATATTCTTGTACATAGGAGCAGTATTATAGTAGTTATATTCTTGTACATAGGAGCAGTATTATAGTAGTTATATTCTTGTACATATAGGAGGAGTATTATAGTAGTTATATTCTTGTACATAGGAGCAGTATTATAGTAGTTATATTCTTGTACATAGGAGCAGTATTATAGTAGTTATATTCTTGTACATAGGAGCAGTATTATAGTAGTTTATATTCTTTGTACATAGGAGCAGTATTTATAGTAGTTATATTCTTGTACATAGGAGCAGTATTATAGTAGTTATATTCTTGTACATAGGAGGCAGTATTATAGTAGTTATATTCTTGTACATAGGAGCAGTATTATAGTAGTTATATTCTTGTACATAGAGGCAGTATTATAGTAGTTATATTCTTGTACATAGGAGCAGTATTATAGTAGTTATATTTCTTGTACATAGGAGGCAGTATTATAGTAGTTATATTCTTGTACATAGGAGCAGTATTATAGTAGTTATATTTCTTGTACATAGGAGCAGTATTATAGTAGTTATATTCTTGTACATAGGAGCAGTATTTATAGTAGTTATATTCTTGTACATAGGAGCAGTATTATAGTTAGTTATATTCTTGTACATAGGAGTAGTATTATAGTAGTTATATTCTTGTACATAGGAGCAGTATTATAGTAGTTATATTCTTGTACATAGGAGCAGTATTATAGTAGTTATATTCTTGTACATAGGAGCAGTATTATAGTAGTTATATTCTTGCACATAGGAGTAGTATTATAGTAGTTATATTCTTGTACATAGGAGCAGTATTATAGTAGTTATATTCTTGTACATAGGAGGCAGCATTATAGTAGTTATATTCTTGTACATAGGACCAGTATTTTGTTTTGATAAATTTTCCAAATTGAGTTGATTAGTCTACACCCTAGTGCCCATGAACATTAATTACAAAAATTAGCCTCAGAAATTCCAAATCATTATGATTTTATGACTTATATTTGCTGTTTTCTAAAGGTTTCCAAGATGTCCACACCATGATCTTCATTGGCTTCGGCTTTCTGATGACGTTCCTTAAGCGTTATGGTTTTAGCAGCGTGGCCTTCAACTTTCTCATCGCATCCTTTGGTCTCCAGTGGTCAACCCTCATCCAAGGATTCTTCCATGGCTTCCACAATGGAAAAATCCACGTTGGTATAGAGAGGTAAGCATGTGTCATATGACCATGATGGTATCTTGTCACCTGAAAATGATCAATAGATACCTGGAACATAGCAGGAACATGTGATGTTTGCTTTGTCTCAGTGCCCATTTTTTTAGGTCTTTAGGTAAAGAGAAGAATAGTTATTGCAATGTGCTTGGCAAGAGATGAAGCACTGTTTATAGTCTGCTATTAAATGCCTGAAAATACTTAAAGTGGTTCTCCAGGAATTAAGAAAATGAAAATACTTAGATATTACTTTATTATAAATATATTTGCAAATACCTTACATTAGTTAGAATGGCTCGTTTTGTCTAGGGAGCAATCGTTACTAGAAACAAAATGGCCACCGTCCTATTAGTACACACAGAACCTGTCCTAATCACACAGCAGGACAAGTTACTTCACAACACTTAGGTAAAGAGCTGCCTCATCCTCCTCTCTGCTCTGAGAGTCGGGGATTATGATCCAGAATACAGTTTAATATGATATTTAGCTGAATCTTTGTGGGAATGGAGTTCATGAGGAGACATGAAGTACAGAGAGGATGGACAGGACAGACGGAGGTAATGGGGACTGCACACAAGAGCTGCGGCTTTTTAGCCGCATCTGCTCATGAACTCCATTCCTACAGAGATTCAGCTAAAGATCTTATCCTTTGTATTCAGGATCATAATCCCTGACAAGTGGAGCAGAGAGGAGGATGGGGCAGCTCTTTACCTCAGTGTTGTGAAGAAACTTGTCCTGCTGTGTGATTAGGACAGGTTTTGTGTGCACTAATAGGACGACGGCCATTTTGTTTCTCCTAACGATTGCTGCCTAGACAAAACAAGACATTCTAACTAATGAAAGGTATTTGGGAATATATTTATAATGCTGTAATATTTAAGTATTTTCATTTTCTTAATTCCCGAAGAACCCCTTTAAGCTTATGGACGCTCCACAGCATTTTTTATTTTTCTTGCCACTTTTCGATAATTTGGCCACCTGGGGGCAGTGTTCCATTTAAATCTTTCACCTAAGAAGTTATAAGCCATAATAAATAAGCAGACTGATGAGTTCCTTTGGTAGGATAGTGCTCCTATATTTTATTTCCCCATTTATCCACCTGAAGCAGGGACACACATCTCAAATAGTAAAAAAAAGAGAGAAAAATCACATCCAGTGGAATTTAGACCTGTCGTTACACAATGACTTCCCGAAACAGAGAAGTCTTTGATCTGTATTTCATAACAGTCTACATCAATAGATCAATGGAAACCTACTGTCTGTGCACTTTCACTTATGGTGTGATATTGGCATTTCTATTCAATCCGATAAGGGTAAAATTGTACCAATACTTTTTATTTTCCCAAAAATTCTAGGTGGAAAAGGTCACTTAGCAATTCTTGTGATTTGCCTTGTGTTCTTCTATCTTCTCAGCATGATCAATGCAGACTTCTGCACCGGAGCTGTTCTCATCTCCTTTGGAGCTCTCCTTGGCAAGACGAGTCCAGTCCAGCTGATCATCATGACTCTGTTTGAAGTGACTCTCTTTGGAATTAATGAGTACATAATTCTGAACATTGTTGGGGTAAGTGACAAAGGGTACATGGGGACATAAAATAAACCATCAGTGGTCATGATGGAAATCCTTTTTATTCTTGCCCACAAGAATCTCCATTGCTCATCCCCTCTTATCTCTGCAGTTCTGTCCTACATCTATCTCTGTAGCTCTTTCATTCTCCTTTCTGTAGCTTATTTCCCCTCATCTCTGTAGTGTCTACCCTCTCAAGCCCGTGGCAATTCCCTTCTCATCTCTGTTGTTCATCCCTTACTATCTCTGTAGCTCCATCCTTCTCATCTGTATAGTTCTTTCCTTTTCATCTCTGTAGCTCCTCTACTCTCATCTCGGTTGCTCCTTCATTTTCATCTGTGTAGATCCTCTCTTCTCCTGTCTGTAGCTCTTCCATTTTCATCTCTGTAGCGCATCCTGTCCAATTTCTGCAGTTCTGTCCTTCATCTATCTCTGTAGTTCTTCACCTCTATTCTCTGTAACCTCTCATCTCTGTAGCTGCTCTCCTCTTATGTCTGTAACATGCCCCATCTCAACTCTGTAGTTCCTCTCCTCTCTGTAGTTCATCCCGTCTCGTATCTCTGTATCATTTCCCATCTCATCACTATAGCCCCTCCCCAATCATCTCTGTAGCTCCTCCCCTCTTACCTCTCTGTAGCTCCTCTCCTCTTATTTCTGTAGCCTATCCCCTCATATCTTTGTAGTTCCTCCCTTCTTCCATCTCTGTAGCCCATCCCATCTCATCTCTGTAGTTCTTCCCTCCTCTCATCTTTATAGCTCCCCCCCAATCATCTCTATAGCCCCTCCCTAATCATCTCTGTAGCTCCTTACCTCTCTTTAGCTCCTCCCCTCTTACCTCTCTGTAGCCCATCCCCTCATATCTTTGTAGTTCCTCCCTTCTTCCATCTCTGTAGCCCATCCCATCTAATCTCTGTAGTTCTTCCCTCCTCTCATCTTTATAGCTCCTCCCCAATCATCTCTGTAGCTCCTTCCCTGTCATCTCTGTAGCCACTCTGCTCTTCCTTCTCTCCTAGTTGCTTCTTCGAAAGGTATAACTTGACACTCCTGGCCCCCAACCTACTATGTACATGTATACTACTGGTGTTCAGCAGATAGACCTTTGAGTCTCCTCTGATACCTGGATCCAGGCACAAATATGACCTCTGCACCCCCTATACTTAAACTAATTTTAATGTCTTACCACTTATCATGTTGAGAACTTTGATCATCATAGTAGTATAATACAGCATTCATCATCTTCACATGCAGTTTTCATATCCATGGCATGTGATGTCACTGCCTCTGTGTGGTGATGTCATCAATCCTTGCCCAGAAGTCACCCTGCTCCCATAATTGTAGTGCTAGAAAACGCCTCACATTTCCAGAAGCCCAAGTAACAAAATACACAGGGGTCATCATATAACAGCTTTCCTGGTCTATTACTGAATCATCAGGTTCCTCAGAATTTTAGGAAAGATTAGGCCCAAAAATATGAAAAAGACAAATATCAAATATGACAAATATGTGGCACTTCATTGATATTTGGGTCACTGTTTATAGGCCAAGGATGCTGGGGGCTCGATGACCATCCATACATTTGGAGCTTACTTTGGCCTGGTGGTATCTCGCGTTCTATACAGGCCTCACCTGGAGAAGAGTCGTAACAGGGAAGGATCTGTCTATCACTCCGACCTTTTCGCCATGATTGGTATATACACATTTCAAATTTCATATATGTGAAAGGAAATTATTCACTTAGGCCAATATACAAACACAGAGTAGTCCGGACTGTAGACTCCACCAAAGTGGTTGCTCATTCTGATGGTTACCGGGCACTCTACGGCATTAGAATTGACTCTGCTAGGAGTTAATATTATTTTCCAGTGTGCTTGCATTAATCAATTGTGAAGGGTTAGAAGTCCAACTGACAGACGCAAATAATGTGATCTCAACCATATTTATAAAATGTCCCAAGGCATTTCAACTAGAATTCCCTTCTAAATGTTACTATTTTCATTTCAGGAACCATTTATTTGTGGATGTTCTGGCCGAGCTTCAATTCTGCCATCACAGCCCATGGGGATGACCAGCACCGAACAGTATTAAACACCTATTACTCTCTAGCTGCCTGTACACTGGCCACATTCGCTTTCTCAGCCCTGCTGAATGGGGAAGGAAAACTAGACATGGTAAAATCAAACTATTAAAATATGTTTATCTTAAAATCCTTTTGTATCAAAAACTAAAAATCACAAATGCCATGACTGATTAATTACTGGATAGCAGTAAAGGTTAAAATTCTGACCACTGTGTACATTAATGTAACTACTATAATACTGCTCCTATGTACAAGAATATAACTACTATAATACTGCTCCTATGTACAAGAATATAACTACTATAATACTGCTCCTATGTACAAGAATATAACTACTATAATACTGCTCCTATGTACAAGAATATAACTACTATAATACTGCCTCCTATGTACAAGAATATAACTACTATAATACTGCTCCTATGTACAAGAATATAACTACTATAATACTGCCTCTATGTACAAGAATATAACTACTATAATACTGCTCCTATGTACAAGAATATAACTACTATAATACTGCTCCTATGTACAAGAATATATATACTATGTACTATTACTATACTGCTCCTATGTACAAGAATATAAACTACTATAAACTGCTCCTATGTACAAGAATATAACTACTATAATACTGCTCCTATGTACAAGAATATAACTACTATAATACTGCTCCTATGTACAAGAATATAAACTATGTACTATAATACTGCCTCCTATGTACAAGAATATAACTACTATAATACTGCTCCTATGTACAAGAATATAACTACTATAATACTGCTCCTATGTACAAGAATATAACTACTATAATACTGCCTCCTATGTACAAGAATATAAACTACTATAATACTGCCTCCTATGTACAAGAATATAACTACTATATATACTGCTCCTATGTACAAGAATATAACTACTATAATACTGCTCCTATGTACAAGAATATAACTACTATAATACTGCTCCTATGTACAAGAATATAACTAACTATGTACAAGAATATAACTATATAATACTGCTCCTATGTACAAGAATATAACTACTATAATACTGCCTCCTATGTACAAGAATATATAAACTACTATAATACTGCTCCTATGTACAAGAATATAACTACTATAATACTGCCTCCTATGTACAAGAATATAACTACTATAATACTGCCCCTATGTACAAGAATATAACTACTATAATACTGCTCCTATGTACAAGAATATAACTACTATAATACTGCCTCCTATGTACAAGAATATAACTACTATAATACTGCTCCTATGTACAAGAATATAACTACTATAATACTGCTCCTATGTACAAGAATATAACTACTATAATACTGCCTCCTATGTACAAGAATATAACTACTATAATACTGCCTCCTGTGTACAAGAATATAACTACTATAATACTGCCTGTTATGTCCCCTCCCTATAGGTTCACATTCAGAATGCTGCTTTGGCTGGGGGTGTTGCAGTGGGAACCTCTGCAGAAATGATGCTGACTCCCTTTGGCGCCATGATTGCTGGGAGTTTCGCTGGTATTATTTCAACTCTTGGATACAAATATTTGACAGTGAGTAACGTGATGCTTCTATATGCTCCCACTGTACATTATTATGTATTATATTCTTTTTGCTTATTGCTGCTGATATTACATCCTCAGTGTGATAGTCTCCCAATTTTATTTACAGCCGATCCTAGACTCCAAGCTGAAGATTCAGGACACATGTGGGGTCCACAACTTACATGGCATGCCTGGCATCCTGGGGGCACTTATAGGAGTTATAGTGGCCTTCACTGCAACAGCTGATATCTATGGGGAAGGGTAAGTCAATCAATCTATCTATCTATTTCATATCTATCTATCTATCTATTTCATATCTATCTATCTATCTATTTCATATCTATCTATCTATCTATTTCATATCTATCTATCTATCTATCTATCTATCTCATATCTATCTATCTATCTATCTATCTCATATCTATCTATCTATCTATCTCATATCTATCTATCTATCTATCTATCTCATATTTATCTCATATTTATCTATCCAAAACTTTTCCATTTCCATCCTTCTAGAATGAGTGATGTCTTCCCCTTAATTGCGGACACGACGCGCACAGCCAAGTCTCAGGCCATGTATCAGGGTCTGGCCCTCCTGGTCGCTCTGGGATTTGCTCTGGTTGGAGGAATTATTGTAGGTGAGTGGCGTTTCTCAGAAATCAGTGCAGAGTCTGCAGACCTTCAATAATTACTAAGACTGTGTTAGGTGCAGATGACTTGCATTGTTTCCATATTGCAGCCACTAGGTGGCGTCGTGTGACCATAACACGTTACCATCACGGTGCTCCACTTTCACTAGTACACCCATTTTGCTGACAGAAAATTAATGTGGCTCTAGCGGGATGATTTTGTCATCTCGTGTACATGTGAGTTATATCACTGTGTTGGCTGGCGTCTTACATAGGACTGCATGTAAACCTTCTGAAGTATCCTAACTCAAAGAGATATCACCCTGAACAAAATAAAGAGTTCAATGGCAAATTCAGCTCTGCTACATGTGTATGTTTTTGCATTATGTTACACTGTAGAATATCATGTAGAATTTTTATATTTTTTAACTGTATATATTCTTTTTTTACAGGATTTATTTTGAAATTATCCATCTTTGGAACTCCTTCTGATGCTGAATGCTTTGATGATTCACTGTATTGGGAGGTAAGTCATTATATATATATACACGTTTTTTTAATTAGTTTTTTTCATTCCATAGTATAAAAACAGCTGGAACTCGTCAGCAAGCAGGCTATTTGCTGTTTATTTATGGCTTGTGTGTTTGTTTTTCAGTTTGTTTGTTTTTTTATTGCACAATATAAAAAAATTCCATTGGAACCCATCAGCAAGCAGGCTTAATGTTGTTAACAGATCTTTGATGGCTTGTTTTCCTATTTGATTTTATTAAATATTAAAGGGCGGGGCAAAGGTAGGGAGCATGCCTTTTATTTTATTTTTTACTTTTTGCAGTTTGTTGTATGACAGAAGAATATTGTTATATTTGCCACAAATCACAATAAAAGTTGGAAAACAAATGCAGTAAATACACATCCAGCCCATTCACAAACAGAGTAACCACAGTGTAGTAGAGTCACAAAACACATATAACAGATCAGTCAACAGCATATTGCTGATGGCTTCTAGTTACAGATGTCAAGATAGCAATAGTAAACAGAAACTAAAAAATAAGTAGGTAAACACACACATACTGAAGAGATGCATCATATATCTAGATCCTGATCCTCCAGAGATATATGCTTAATACTGATGGTTTCACAGGAAACTGTCAGCAAGCTTGCCCACAGACAGCCCCCTAGCAGCTCGGATGAGCTCCAGGACGTATATTTTCCTTGTGTACAATGATTGGTTTTAAAAAGTAGGGGATGCTGCGACAATTCACCTGTGAAACCTGCAAAACTGTGGTCAACTAACTGTTCAAAGTCTGGTCAAATGCCAGACTTTGTCAAGCTGCCCCTACAATTGCAATCTCAATATCCACCAGTAGATGGCAGCAACATTCTTTCTTTTCTTTTTTTTTTAAATCAATGACAAACTCAGCCCTGCTACAGCTGAATACCCCATTATTTTTCTAATTTCAGGTTCCTGAAGAAGAGGGTCACATTGCTGTGCGCACCGAGGATCCTGACCAGCAGACACAAGCATAATGTCACCTAGATACCTCTGTTTTATGATGTGGGCTGAAATCGAGAGACTCCACAAGAGTCCATACACCTACCTTCACTGGGAAACAGTCAGCTAACATTGAAGATGGTGCTGCCAAATCTGGCCACAGATGTCATAGCTGGGAAGTAGCACAGGCTGGTGCCAAGCGGGCAGAAGGAATTTGCCTAAATGTTGTATGACTTCTAGGCATTAACCTTCCACCTGGTTTGGAAAGGTCAAACTTAACGCAATTTTTTTTAAAGAAAATGTATATATATTTTTTCACTTTTATCTTGTTATATTTGTAATATGTTTTTCAAAGCAGAAGATACATGCTAAATATATACTAAAATTTTTAGGATAGTATATGAGCACAACACATAATAGGTAATGTATGATTGTATACATATATACTGTATGGCACGATAGAGGACCTCTACCCCTGATCATTATTGTCAAATATTGGTTTTGTCCTTTTGTGCACAAATAAATCTCTTTCTGGCTAGAAACCATTAACAAGCCGGTCAAATGGTGGTGTGGATGGTCATTTACTACTTATAGGTCTCTATTTAGTACTCTGAGTGCACAAGGGTGTACCTCTCTGGCTTTAGGTCTTTGGCTCATTAACACTTTGAATTCCCTTGCAACCGAGTGAACCATAAGACGGGCTTCATGGTATACCTAGGTGTTAATTGAACAATATGTCCCACAGGCAATTCTGAAGCTTACACCCCTGTGCAATCAAGGTACTAAAGACACATGATAATGTCTCATTCACACGTCAGTGTTTTGTGAGTGGAGCCTCCACAGACATAAATTATAAGGGAAGGATCTGTATCTGTTCTGTGTTTAGAGCTGCACCTGGCTTTGGCTCACAATCACTGATGGAAATCACTGAAGCCTAAGTATAACACATGGTAGGACAAAAAGAACTATCCGTAGCAACATGTTGACGGTTGCCAGATAGCAACTGGAATTCAAAAAATGACTAGCATATATTGTCAAGTTCTCTGATGCTGGATCTCACATTTGATGACTTATAATAATCTTGGGGGGGGGGGCTTCACTCAAGATTCTCCACCTTAGGCCCCATTCACACGACCGTATGAATGGGGCCGTATGTATTCCGCAAAATTGCGGAATACATGCAGCCCCATTCACCTCTATGGGAGCGCACAGCTCCGCATAAAAAGATAGAACATGTCCTATACTTGTCCGTATGCACGGACAAGTATAGGCATTTTCAATGGGGCCGCACGGCGTGTGTTCCGAGCGCTGCGGAACACACGCCGGGCGGTCTCCGCAATAATGCGGACCCGCAAATATACGGTCGTCTGAATGAGGCCTTATTCTGATAAATATTGCTTTTGTAAAACTGTATTTTTAAACGGGAAGTCTTCACTTAAGTCTTCAATTGTACTCTGGGTGTCTAAAAGTGTCCTAGTAGACAGCAACCTTTTGTGAAGTATTGTGCATTAAAAAATCTCCTATTACCTGCAAACTATCAACAAGCAGGTCAGATGCTGGTGATAGAAGGTAATTTACAAATGTTAGGTCTCTACTTAGTACTTTGAGTGCACAAGGGTGTACTCTTCTGAATGGGCTTTGGGCCTTTGGCTTATTAACATTTTAAATTCCCTTGTCAATGAGTGAATTGAGACATGCATTATGGTATTTCTAAGTTGTAAAATACTCAATTGTAGCCACAGGCAATTCTGAAGACTACATCCCTGTGCACTCAAAGTACTAAGTAGGGGTAACAGAACCATCAACAGCAGCTTGTTGAAGGTTTCAAGATAGCAACTGGAATTTGAAGATACACCTATAGGGGGGAGTTAGCAAAAGTGGAGTTTCATTGAGGATTTATCACATATCTAATACCCATGGCTGATTCTTCTTTTTAACCCTTTATGGCCTCTATTCACTATATACTCCTAAAATGCAGCATATGCAAAATTGTACTTTTACTCTCAACAGGATTTTTATTAATGGAGAAAAAAGTGAACAAAAAGTGTTAAAACACATGCCGTTTCATCAAAAATACCCATAGTATTTTAAAATATATATATATAAGATAAGAAGGGTTTTCCAACTAACAGGCACAACAAAGAGATGAACCAGGACAGAGGACAAGACCACGAGAGGAAGACATAGGACCTATAAAGTCAGGGAAAGTAAAGTAATGATGATGAACTGTATCAAATCATATATTTTGAGGAAGGGTAAAAGGGAGAGGAGGAGAAAGCACCCAACACCCTCCACAGGAGCAAAACCCTAAAAAAGTGAGGATATCCCTCTAAACCAGGGGCGGACTGGAAACTTAGAAGTGGCCCTGAAAAAAATACTAAAAGTGGTCCCATTTTATAGTTGGGTCCAAATTGATGGAAGGCAGGGCCATCAATACCATATTGTGGCACATTAAACCAACTCAACAGAGCCAAATACCACAGTCCATCACAAAATACATCCCCAAAAACTTTCACTGGCTGGGCATTGGTCCACCGGGAGCTTTCCCTGTAAGGTCTATGGCCAATCCGCCCCGCTCTAAACAAGGGGAAAATGATGTAGGCCAAAGGCCAGGAACTGGCTAGTCTTGTACTACTGCAGACCAAAGCCTCATGAACTGAGGGTAATGACACCATAAGGACCATGTAAGTTTAGATAACAATTCTGCCAATTTCTCATTCACCATTATCCAAGAAAGCGTCTATTCAAGGCTGACTGAGGAGGTCTTCCAGGACTACACTATAGCCACGTCTTAGCCACAATCCATTGACGAGTAGTCCTGGGAATATTTGGGATTTAATGCCTCAAGAGAGCCTCCCAAGGAGACTTGTGTAGATTGATATTGGATATGGTATGGATAAAAGAATAGACTTGAATCCAAAACTGGGTGAGCCTAGAACATTTCTACCAGAAGTGGAGAAAAGAGGCCTCCTGACCACAACCTCAGAAAGACAGCCAAGAAAATCCAGGGTACATTTGAGAGAGTCAACAGAAATCCCCATAACTAAGTCCTGAGGACAGGGGACCATGGGGAAAATCAAGGCATGCCTCTATGCTAACCTAACAGGTGATAAAATGGGGGTTTGAATGCTACTTTTTACACCACTAGAGGCAAACCATTCCGGCAGGGGTCACAGCATGAGACTCACCCATGGAGGTAAACAGTGACGGGAGAATACAGCCAAAAACTTAGCCAGTTGGGCATCAAGACAATACTTGGTGAGATTGGGAACTCCCAACAATTCAGAGGGACAGGTAGCATATAGAGACCTTTGAGGAATACCATGACAAATAAACTGCAGGAGCTTGTTCTGGAGATTATTCAAAACCCTACAAGGAACAGGATTGGGGAGCATGCTAAACAAATAAAAGATTTTGGGTCAGTTTTATCTGCCCTACCCTTGACAGATTGTTAGAGGACCTCTTTATGAGGGGTGGATAATTAACAAAAGATTCAAAAGGTCTAGAAATACACCATCCTAGGTGCAGAAAGCCATTCGGCTGCCAGTGAAAGTCAAAGTTCTGCTGTAAAGCTGCTGTAAAGCTGAACTACTACAATCATAATGAATCTGGGTTCGGATTCGTAATTAAGTATATTCAGCAACTCTTGGATAAAGGCAAGCGTGCCCACCCATCAGTCTGTCTAATGTTATACACCTTCACATCACTGATGATGTCATTCTACGTAGAATATTCTAGTATCACATGAACTATGACCTCCTTCCTTATGCTGGAAGACACATGGTCCAGGAAAGTACCACTGCCCCTCATATACTTCACTTCTTTGTAGACTTAGGTCTCCCACTTCTGGTTTCAAACAGCATTTTGAAATATGTTATGTTTCCAAAGGTAATGGTAAAATTTGAGGAGAAACTTTGAGGTTGTTATTTTATCACCTGGTGAAGTGGAGCCACTAAGCCACTTCCAGATCTTGAGCATCATGCATAGAAGGCACCGGTGCAGTACAGTAGGAGGACAGTTGTAGCAGAGCTGGAGAGGAGGCAATGTAGCAGTGCTGTATGCAGCAAAGCTGAAGGTCTTTATGCAGCAGAGAACGGAAGACTGATGTCAAAGATTTGAACAGAAGACCAGTATAGCAGGGCTGAACTGAAGACAGGTATAGCAGAGTTAAACTAAAGATCAATGTAGCTGAGTGGAAGTGAAGAATGGAGTAGTAGAACTGGATGGCAGCGTCCCACTGGCTGAGCTGGATTTAAATAACCCAGTGGGATAATGTCATCAGTGGCTGCTGGGTTGGCAAGTCACAGGAGAAGAGACTGATGAAGATGGTAGTGAGGCAGTGCACATATCTGGACCTGGGACAGGTGAGTAATAGAGGTATAAAAACTGGCTCTATCACTAAGAAGGCTAATGGCTGGTGGAAAGATGCTCTAGTCCTGCAGTGGTCACATTGTTCCATGGTGCTCAGGGGCTTAACTATATGGAGTACAGAGGTGGCAGCCACACCCGGGCCCATATGTTCCACCGCTCCACCATGACTATAAATAGTAGGTTTCGGGCCTTCATACAGATTTTGCATTGGGAAGTGCTTCTAGTTGCTGCACCATACAGAGGCCTCAAGTCTCCAGGGGCAGATGTCTACTGGTCTTCAGTGCTGCAGTAATCACAATGGCTGACACAGTGCAGATATTACTAATGTATAATAATTATTAAATAATGGATGTTCACACCCCTCCTCCTCCAGTGGGTGGAGCATTTATGAGGGAGGGGCATTAACATTTCCTGATCTATGACCCATGAAAGTGCAGTGACCACCAATGGTTATAGTAATGTTCCTTGACAGTGGTATTTTTTAACCCTTTAAACTCCAGGCGAAATGAATGAATGGATGGATGAATGAATCCAGATGAGACTCTGCAGATGACTCCTATCCATCGGTCACCATGAATCTTTACATGTATTAATTCCAATATAATGTACCAGCACACGTTCTATTTATTTTTCCCTCAGGTTAGGTACACCCTCTTACCACTAGATGGCGCTCAGGGCTTTCCTTTTCCCTATTCCAACTTCATAGGAATTTATAGGAATCCTGATAATACTATCATCCCCATCATCTCCCAACACCAAAAAGTTGATTCACCTTTCGCCTACAGGTGAATTAAATTGCAACCTATTGGCAGGAACCACATTGTGAGAAAAAGACCGATTTTCCCTACATAGTAGAGGCTTAAAGGGGAAATTTAAGTGGTGCCAAACAATTTAACTTAAACGGTGGTCATTATTCCAGAAAGGGTGTTTTTGAACATGGCTAGCAGTAAAGCTATGGAATTATGAAATTTACAACACAAAATCGGCACACGGTACAGGAAGACATGTATTAAAGGCCAAAAATTCACAGGAAAATATCTACAGGAGATAAATTAGGGATTATTGATGCATCCCTGACCCATTCATGATTTTATAATTACCAGGAGCGTCGTGAGGAACCTACTCGATTTTGAAGGCTAAACCAATGAGTAAGAAGAGCATTCAGACAGGTAATCAGTTGGTTCTGTTCACAAGATGGTCGCCAACATTATTTACACGTCACAAATTACATATATGATATCATAATAATGAAAAAAGACAAAACTATGAAAATTCTATGCCTTTAATCTGACATCCAAAAGTATGGGATGTCCAGTAATCCAAAATCGGGCAAAAAAAAGCTTCTAGAGTATGAGTAAATCTGAAAAATAGGGAATAATGTCCCATCACTTCATGAAGAGACAGGAATGAATATGTACGGTATATTGGGGATTGGTTGTCAAAGTCAGAAATATTGCAATATAGCAAAAAATGGGGGGGGGTTGGATTTTTAGCTCTTTAATTCATTTGACCATGTCCAACTGGTGTAACCTGTGATTGGCTGGCATTAGATTAGCATTTTTTACAGGTAATCCCCCCTCCTTGCTCCCCTTGGTAAACTGCCATTAGGAGAATAATCAAAAATTGGCATGCAGGCACAAGGTATACATTATGAAAATTTTTTGTATTTGCTGATGGAACTTATAAAGAAATCACTTGCATTTTCTTTTTGGGAGGGAGGGGGGATGAATCCAAAATCTAATTAAACCTTCACACCTCCAACTGAGAGTGCAAGATACCTTCAGCAACATTTTTGTCACTTCTCTCGGCGCCTGATGTGTCCTCATGTTTATTTCGAAGAGAGAAACAGAATGCCAAAACGGCATCCCAAACCAGATCGTTCTGCTCGACCCAGTTCCTGTAAACCGGCTCAGCTGACGGGAAGAGATAAGGGCATTAAACTGGTTTGGATATCATTGCCCCTAGGAGCTTGCACTCCACGCAGATAACCAGATAGAAAGTGACAGATGGGATTAATATGAGCCTATTACGAGCCTTTGTTTAACACTGATAAGTGTCAACCCAGCACTGAGGTCGTGAAAGGGTTATAAAATCGACATCTACAAATTAAATCCCGCCCTTATATGTCACAGCATTTTATTCCCGCAGAATACTGTGGGAATGAATAAAATATATTTTCCCACACGTCATTTGGGATTCACGGGCGTTCTTCAAAGGAGCGGGGGATGGAGATACTAATAGAGAGAGAGAAAAAATCCTTAATTTACAGTGAGTCATTGATGCGAAAAATTTTACCAATATTATATTCAATTTTTCAGATTTTTTTAGATTTCAGATTTTAAAAAAAAAAAAATTTTTAATTTCGATCTATACCAGTAATAAAAAATAACATAAAACACAATAAGAATGTTTCTATGAAAGAGTGTTTTTTTTAATAAGGATGACATCACTAAAATGTTGAACCATGGTAGTACCTGGGAGTTTTTGAATCATAATTTTAAAAAAAAAATTGTGATTTTTCTATTACCTGTCATTGTTAGTGCTTTTTTTTTATTTGTTGGTGTTTTTACCCCCATAAAATTCATTGATTTTTTCATTGTGTACTGCATAAATGTTATCAGTTTTTGAAACCCTGTATAAAATTTTCACCATTGCCCCCCCCTCCCCACAACAAAAATAAAAAGCCACCACATGTCATGGTATAGGATGTCTATACATTGTGTAGTGAGATAGCCGTTATAGTCATGACAATATGCCATGACACCTCAGTACTGCCCATTTGTAATACTCTGAGAGAGAAGGGACTTTCTCATGGGCCTGGGTGTGACTACAACATCTGCACCCTCTAGAGCTGCCCCACTGATTGCACCTTTAATTGGAACTATTCTCACAATGTGCCCTAGAACTCACCACTATGGCCTTGTGAAGTAGGCCTGAAAGCTTATCAGGCTTTTATCTCCTTGATTGATTTCTCAGAGCCATAGAATTAAAGGCATACCCATGGATGGGTTCATAAAAAGGATGAGGAACCTGCCATATTTGGATAACCCCTCTCCTTTTTCTGGACCTCAGCTTCGAAGGCATTCAGGAAACCCTCTTCTGGTACCTACAATTCTCATTTGAGAAGGTATTGTCTACTAGCAGAGGACCTCTTATGTAAGGATAAGATGGAAAAGCCCTAAAGCGTTGAACCTAAGGACCACAGTTGATTTTTGTGGTGAAGGGGCTTAAAATAAATCTGTCTATAAAAGTTATTATCAGGAATTCTCTATGTAGCATCCCTAAAATTATATGTAGACACACAAAATTTATATATCATAAAAATAAAGCCCCTTCCAAAATGATCATTCATACATTGCCTGATAACAGTAACATGAACAAATGTAGATCCACTGGTTATATCACCGATTGCTTGTTAGAGCCAGGCTATATGCCCATGTTATATGCCCTTAAGTTCTGTTCATACTTTTTGGAACCTCCATTGATAGTCTCAGCATCTTTGACAGAAAGAATACCAGTACATATGGCAGTATTCTTCGTCTCAAAGAGACGGAACCCAATGGACCCATATTAGTCTACGGGGTCCGTCAGGTGTTGATGGTGTCTGGCGTGCACGTATCTAGCTGAGCATTGTGGTTTGGCTTAGAAACAGAAGTTACAAGAGTTGTGTGAACTCAGATTAATGTTCATCGAGTAGACATTGATTTGGTGGGGGGGGGGGGGAGGTGCCAAAATCTAAATTATGTACAAAAATGTGATCGTTTTGAGCTCAAAAGCAAATTTTAAATTCAAATTTGCAAGAGCTCAAACTTTTCAATTTGAAGCAGACGGTGCAGAACACCGATCCATTTCAATTCTTTCCAACTTTTTCACAGGCTGATTCACTCTAGGAGAAAAGCCACCAGTAAATTAAGAATTTTTTGTCTCCCCCTCTTATGCAAATAACAGATCATTTTCTCTGTACCACGACTTGGGGATTAATAAGGTAATCCTATCAAAGTCCATCTGCTGGTATTGTTGATTTAAAGCAAAAATAAACAACACCTTTCCTGGTGCGACATCCACTCCTGGACATCATTGTACGAGGTAGGAGGAACCGGCAAAGAGAATGACTGGTAGCGGCTTTCCTGCTGTGGCCGACAAGAAAGGCATAAAAAGAATTTAAACAAACTTTTCCCAGTCAGTGGACAGAAAGTCCATTCATGTTGCCTTGTGTAAGTCCTCTGTCCCCTGCTTTCTTTATTGAGTCCCTTTTTTTATTCAGATGTGTGAGGGTTTCTAAAAAGGTGCTATTTGCCGGTACAATCACAAAGGTCACAGGCCTGAGAATAAGGTCATTCAGCCTGAATGGTCATATGGGCATTGTCCTGTGGCCTCAGAAGATGTCTTCTTTAACTAACGTGATAAAATAATATGGAACCGCCTCTTCTATAGTCCCTCAGAGACTGTATGAAGAGACTTAAAGACAGAGATTAACAAGCCTTTAAAACCTACATACATGGCCAGAACAATGGAAGGTAGTAAGTAATTGCACTTTATTAGAGAACCTCAACCAGTTTTACAGGCGATAAAAGAGACCTGGTGAATTTGTTTTCTCATTAGTGATTTTTTAATTTTTTTTTCTCTAATTTTTACATTTTTTTTTATTAGGTCATTTTGATTCTTTAAGTAGTTAAAATATTTTTTCATACAGATTGTATAGACCTATCCGAGTATAAAGAAATAAGTCTCTCTATGCTTTACGGAAGTTGTCTTCTGTATGTCTATATAAGTCCAGGTCACTGTCCATGGTAGAAGAATGAGGAGACATTTTTTGTAATATACTATAATACAAACTATGATCCAGTCAGTAGAGATATATGTAGAGCTCTATTTCCAGTTCAACTGTGTAGGTAAGGGCTGGTATATATTTCCTTTGTACAAAAAAATACTCATCCCAAGATATCTATTCTGAACTATTCCAAAAAACATTGGTAGGTTTTTGAATTTCTCATAATTTTTCTTTTTTTCTGTGTCTTGGTCATTGTTAAATTGTAAATACAGCAAAAATGTAGCTCCTAAATACTCTATCAACATATCTGTTGAAGCCCAGTTGGTCATCATTTTACTGATCCCATATGAAAAACTCTTAACAGGTGCTGGACATAGGTCTCTTAGGTCTCTTGACTAGATAGGGCAAGCCTGTTATATTTTTGGATTAATTGTGGGTTCATTCTATAAGTAAAACCTATTTTTTTTGTCAAAATGAGGGACAAAAATGTAAAAAAAAAAATCTACTGTATATATTTCCTTAAGATCATAAGAATTGTAGTGGTCACTACTGCAGTCTACATGCTATCACACTAACTCTGGAGATATCACCGCCCCCCCTTCCCTTTCCCCTTCCCCAACCATCCCTTTCTAAATTTCTGTCACATAATAATAGTGCAGCTATTAACCCCTCCCCTTTTCAATATTGTTCCATTCCCTTTGGACCAAAACATTACTTAATCATATCTATCAGGTTTCCAATAACTGTACAACTGTACAAAATTTTGTTTCTTTTTTAATCGAATTGTTGGAATTATTTGAATGTCTGTTTTTTTATTGGCTATAACTTGTGTAAATTAAATGTTAAACCCTTTGGAATGTAATAAAAACAACAAAAAATTTCAAAAGTATAAATTGCACACAATTGTACAAGATAGGTATATTTTTTGTTTTGCCAATCATGTGGAAATATATTTTGTGGGGTTTTGTAGGAGATTTTTAACTAAAGTCAGAAGAAAGCAAAAAATTAAACACATTTTTAATTAATACTTCAATTTTATTTTCAAATTTTCCAGATTTATATAATTTTCTACATTCCAAGCAATGTTTCATCCAACCGTAAAACACAGCATATTCAAAAATAGTTTTCTATAGTACCCTGTAAGATCATTGTCTGCATCGTTTCATTTTCATCCTTCGCAATGGCATCAATATCTCTTCTTTGCATAAATTTTCTACTATTCAATAAAATGATTAGACGACTTGTAAAACGAGTTATTCTGAGTCATGGCACCTGTAAGAATGCAGGTCTTTAAAGGTGATGATTATAGGAAATGCACAGGAATTATTTGTTTTTTTAATTCATTTATTAAAAAATATCCATCCCTTCTTTGATTGAATCAACATGAATATGAAGGAGCGTTTTCTTACACTTTACAACATTTTTTCATTTTGTTTTTATAGTCATTTTTGTAGGTTTTTATTAAAGTAGAGCGTAAAAAAAAAAAACATTAAAAAGTGGTAGAAGTGCCCTACATCAAGACAGCCATGGAGCAATCGAATACCACAATGGTTACAGATATCAAAACTTAGTAATCGAGGCAGTAGTTGAAGCCAGACTTAACCACATTTCAAAAATGGAACTTCTCCCATAGACATTAATGAAAGTACATTTTTTAAAATTTCACACTAATATTTTTACCTCCAAGGACATCATATCTTCAGTTCAGATGAAAAGTAATAATAATTGACATATGTATGTGTTCAAACAAATTATTTACCAAATTTCCTCTAAATTTTATTGAAATTTAACAAAACTTTTCTTTTTTTTTTTTACTTAAAGCCTCTTAGGATTAACCTTGTAAACCCTGACACCACTTAAATGTCGTTAACCCTGGCTTAACAATAATGGCTAATAATAATAAACTATTTTTTCATTTAATGCAGCCATTTAGTGATAAAACAAAAAAAATGGTGTAAAATTATTTTAAAAAATCACAATCTTTTTAAATCATAAATATGATCTTTTTTAAGTTATGGCATAATTTGTATGTTTTTTAAAGGGAAATCCCTAAAAATGACCTTTCAAGATTACTTTATGACATACTTTTCTTATAATACAATTATTTCAGGTCATATACTATTGATGGGATGAGTGACCATCTGGTAAGGCTGATCTACGGTAAGTGTATACACTGTAAAGGTGACTTCAGAGGTGACTATAAGATGTCTTCTGAAGAGCTGAACAATCATTGGTACACTAAAATAAGTTATCCAGCGAAGACAAGTGTTTGTACAGATTACATAGACCATGGTTTTTATAGCAGCATTATTGGTTTAAGCGATAGATAGATAGATAGATAGATAGATAGATAGATAGATAGATAGATAGATGATAGATGATAGATAGATAGATAGATAGATATTGGATAGATAGAAGATAGATAGATAGATAGATAGATAGATAGATAAATAGATGATAGATAGATAGATAGATAGATAGATAGATAGATAGATAGATAGATAGATAGATAGATAGATAGATATTGGATAGAGATAGAAGATAGATAGATAGATAGATAGATAGATAGATAGATAGATAGATAGATGCATTGTGAATAAACGGGTCCTCCTCCTGTTTCACAATTTTGGAATGCTGCCTTATCTTCACAATTATTCATGGGTGGAAAAATACACTGTGTACAGTAGTTGACAGACAGAAAATATTCAAATGCTGAAAAATGTAAGTAGATGGGATAGGTAGATAGATATTGTGTAAATAGATAAACAGGCAGGCATAACAATTCTACATACTACATTATATAAAAAATTAGTCATAGGTGGAAAAATACACTTTGTATACTGTATTAGCCCGACAGAAAAGGAAAAATCCAATTTCTGGAATATCGTACGTTGATAGACAGATATGATAGATAGATAGATAGATAGATAGATAGATAGATAGATAGATAGATATGAGATACATAGATAGATAGATAGATAGATAGATAGATAGATAGATAGATAGATAGATAGATATGAGATAGATATTCACACATTCAAGAGTCTCTTACCTTTTTTGTGTAAAAGTACATTTATATAATAAGACAATTTTAGACTTATTAGTCTTCACAAGTGTTATACAAATGACCCTAGAAAAAAAAGTTACATATATATATTCCTTTATACTTACATTAAAGCTGTATGCCTGAAATATGCATAATATATAAATCAAGTACTCCACAGTAAACCAGCATTATTATCAATAAATATTAAAGTAAATCTCCCGACGTGAATGTGATATGAAATAACATAAAACAGTCCAAAAACACATAAGTTTAATAAATTGTTAACCGCTCATATTTGCCATTACCTAATATCAAGTGGCTCTCAGAATAAATGTTAGCAGTGTGTGTTTAAATAATGTGCAAAATAAAATAAAAAAAACATAACATAATCACCATTTTCAGATTGGTGTAAAAATGTAAAAAAAAATCAAAAACAAAATTCTAAACTTTAAAGAACACACAAGACTATAATTATTTTATCTAAATCTGATGGTATTTGTACAAGATGCCTTTATGCCCTGGAATATGTGCTCCACTTTCCTATGTGAAACTTTTTGGACACAGTTTTTTTAGACCAATTTAAAATTATGATGTAAAATTCATATAAAATTGTATTTCAAGGTATTCTGAAATCACCCTTTTTTATAAGTTTAAGTTTGTTCATCTGAAAGAGAATTTTTTTATAAATATGAATATTTCCATAAAATATATAGTTAAGGTATCTTAAAGAGAAAAAAAACTGAAAAATATCAAGGAGTAATTGAAAATTTGGTTGTCCCTTGGGGCACGCATGGCGTTAATTTAGAAATCCCCCTTGAAAAAGACTCCGTTACTCAATTGAATATTACACACGAAACATGAATCCATAACTAACTGTAGATTGTGTTCGATGGTAAGGTTTGATTTCACCGTGGCTTGTTTTCATCTCTTGCCTTCAGTGTTGGTCTCCTGTTACACTTAGATGTTGTCGACAATGAAACGGTTGCTGTGTGCTGCAAGGTATTCAGGCTGCAAACACATCATTTATGCCATGGGAGCCTACTATTACCATCACTTGCTATTATCAACATCAGTTGTGGTTTTGTTACGTCCCATAGGCTTTTGATTTCTTTTTGGTTGATTATTTTATGTAAAATTTGCTGAAAAAATCCCAAAAAATTAATCAAATTCAAAATTTCTATAACTTTAATTTTAGAAGCATTTTTCGTTTTTTTAATCAAAATTAAACTAAACTGGTGCACTAGGGGACTTTGTTATGCCAAGTAACTCGAATTTAATTAGTTTTTTTATAAAATTAAATTATAATTTTTTATTATCTATTAAAAATAAATGATAGATACATATCCACATAGATAGATAGATAGATAGATAGATAGATAGATAGATAGATAGATATACATTGTTTTGTCTAGATAACTCTTAAATTGAGTTTTTAATTTTTTTTTTCATCCTTAAAAATAATTTGCTCATATTCTGAGAAAACATGCAGATGTGTTTCGGAAAGATAATGCTGATGTGATCTACCCTCCCCATACTGTGCACAGGATTTCAAATTTGCATATATGCTAATGAGATTATAATGATCAGTCAGCTATGCATGACTGTAAGGAGTCAATTACAATAAATACATAACAGAGGTAAAAAAAAAAAGAATTATTTTATTCCCACCCTTAAAAAAAAAACTATCGGTGGGTCAGACCACCCTTTACAGCATCTGCATATCATCTTTTATTAAATATAATACGTATACTTTACGTCTAAAGCTACGTGGAGTATTCCTTTGTAGTTCGTGTATCCTTACGCCATGTCAGTTTCCCCCTTTTTCTCACAGGGAGCTTCACTCTTGTCTCCAGAACGATCCCATTTTCTTGAAGAGCTTGTCCCTCATAGACCAAAGAAGGCAAAAAAGGAAGAAAACATTTCACAATGGGGTTCAAAAAATGACTTTCAAAGACGAATTCTATCATGATCGGAATTTAGCTGATAAGAGGTAAGCTTCTAAGAGTCTATTTCTTGCTTACAATAGGATCACTACATAGCTACAGGAGAAACAGAGATACAAAATACCTCTAAGAACCAGTGGGAATCCACAAGAGAAGGTAGGATCTTTTCTAAAATAATGTTAGAAATTCCAAAAGCAATCTATTAATAAAATGTTTATAAATTTTAAATTTGAAAAATTAAGGTAAAAATTAATTGGTAAAATTGTAAAATTCCATAAATAGTAGAGTAAAGTGATTTTTTTTAAAGGTAAAAAAGGGAAAGCAATCAAGAGGTGTCTGTAGTTAATTATAATTATATGCCTCTTAGCTTCCTTTCGGCTAATGAGCATTTTTTTAACAAGGTAGTGGAAGGGGGGGGGGTCACGTGGGTTTATAGAAGGCGTGCTTAAATCAGCTCCCAGGGAGTGCTAACAATATGAAAAGATTTGTCTGAACAAAAGACAGAGACACAAGAGGCTCAATTTATCCCAACTTGGTGAGAAAATCATATTAATATGCCCACAGACAAAGGGGGGTTCTGGAAAATGAGAAATTAATTTCAAACTTGATTTCGATTTTTTTGATCCCTAAATTTTAATCACTGACGTAATCATAAAAAATTTAGCTTTGATTATTTTTATTTTTTTTTAAACTAACATAATAAAAATGTCTACTGTTCATCTCAGACTCACCTAGTGTAGCTCCATGGTGAAAAGTCCAAAGTTGAGGTGGACATGGGTGACAACTCTGTTGAGGTGGACATCATCCTGGATGATAAGAGAGCATATCCTGATTTATGTGAAATAACAAAAATAAGAAGACGTAATAGGAGTAGGAGAATATAATCCATAGCTGACCATATTTCCATCTTTCTGTCCTCCCTTTTTATCTATCCACAATCAGAGCAGAGAAGATATGGTGGGCCCATTTGGCAGAAGCTGCTACTTTGAAGGCGTAAGTATGGGAATTGTTTATTTAGCTGAAAGGACCGACCATGCAAATTTTCTTGGCTAATTATGCCGGTATGGAAGTCTGGGTACTTCAAATGCATTAAAAAAAACACACACACACAAGGGTTTAGTCAGTGGAACAAAACAAGCGTTGGAATTGAAGGCTGGTCTATGGGAGAGAACAGGGTGTCTGCGAGGGCCTTTTGACAATGAACTTGAGACATCTCATTAACATTCAGTAGACTGCCTGTCAAGTTCAGGACGTACTGAGTTCCCAGGCAAGAAGACAGAAAAGTGAATTCATTGTGCATTTTCTACGGACCATTAGTCCAACTTCCAAAGACAGTCTCGAAATGAGCCCTGGAAACCAGACGTAAAAAAATGTAGATTCAGACCTATGGGGCTGAAAATTTAGACACTTCCCGAAGAGCATGGAGGACTCTGCCCACCATTTGTCCTATCGAGATGATGTCGTAACAACACTGTAAAATAAAAATAAATAAAAAATTTAACAAAGTGCCCATTCGAGGTGACAATCCCACCGTGCTTTTGACATGGAAATAAGAAAAAGTGAATAGACTTGAATTTTAAATATTCAAATGCTAAAAAGTTTTCAAAAATTTACATTTTGAAGTAGAGCATAGGCATTTTGATGTTTTTTTATTCAAAAAAACTGAATGTTTTCTCTCACTAGGAACATTGAATTTGTGGAGTGAGGGTTAAGGGGAGGGACTGCACTATATTAGGTGTCCACAAAGCCATTCCACACCCCTATTTCTTCTCCACCACTCCCCCTTGCTCGGTCCTACCCCAATCAACATTTTCTTTGGTCAAACCTGAAAAGAATGTGAGGAGGAGCCAGCGGATAAAGCAGTATTTATGTGAAAAGAGCCATGCCATGATTGTCTTTCACTAGTTTTTTTTTCTGTGAGGTACGGGTGGAGAGGCTCTTGAAGTATATAATTGTGGGTATTTGTGTCTACCGTGGTTAGAGGAGCTGCATAATCATTCAGCATGAAGACCTGACTTCTGGTGCAAGAAAAAAAAAAGGCTGTGGAGGCAGAGTGAGCACATATGCATAAAGAAAGGACGGATTCTGAGAACCTCAAAAGCTGCGGAGAAAAATCCTGAATGGATAGCACCTTTTTACGTCACTCCGAGATGCAACCAACTGCCACAAGAGGGTAGGATGTGGGAAAAGCGCCTCATTTTGCCAGCATCTCCAAGAATGCTGCATCCACCGGGCAAAATGCTAACATTACACAGTGAGTACTGAGTATTTTTTTTATACTTTTTCATCTATTTTTTCTATGTATTCTATTTTAAAATTTCTTTTTTATCTAAAAATTGTGATTGATGGCCGACAGTTGATTTTTGGCATGGCCTCCGAGATGTACAACAGTGCCAATTAAGCAGCTGTTGTTGCTTTACGGGTCTGTGGAGGACGTATGTGATTATAAAGCAGTCTCGAGACATGTCTTAGCTGTAGGCTAAAAAAAAATAAAAATTCTCCCTTCGGTAATAATGGCTAGAGAATTAACCCTGCTGCCCGAGCTGGATTAATAAACAAATGCTCTGTACGGCACTAAGAGCAGCCACGGTACCTCTCTTCTCATTATAATCCTCCATGCCAGCACTTAGCATCTTCATTTAACAGGATTGAGAACGGGAGAGGCAACTGGAATGGTGCCGGAAAGATGGGCCCCCTATTATGTGGAAAGAAAAGGCCTAGACGACCAATGACTTCTGCTTTACCTCTTCTGCTTCTTACCACTGTCAAGAAGAATTCAGAAGCAAATCTCCGTTTAGAGAGGAAACGTTAGATAGTATAGCAAAAAGCAAAATAGCTAATGAATCCTTCGAGGGCTGGGAGATGATTTTTTAGAATTATTTTCATTTTTTTTCATTTTTTTTCCCCAATAATCTTTTTTTTTTTAAAAAAAAGAAAATAATTGGTTGAGGAATTTTATTTCAGATATTAAACCGTAGGGCCCAGTATATGATAAACCCATGCTCTACATTGTAGGCTATACTATACATTTTATTGTGGATTGTTATGTTTTGTAATATGTCTTGTGGTATCTGATTAATGGATAAATCTGAGACGGATAGATTGAAGGTGAAGATAAATAGACAGATAATAGACAGTATATAAATTGTGTAATATAGATGATAGAATTCAAGATAGAGATAGATAGATAGATAGATAGATAGATAGATAGATAGATAGACACTTTTGGTAGGCCTAGGCATTACTAACCTTTAGCTGACACATATATGTATACTATATACCGTAGCAGTAGATGCTACAAAATAGATATAATAAGAGCAATAATCGTCTTCAATACCCCTTTATGGAACATAAGTGACAGAACGTGGAGGTTTTGTCAGTTCCATACACTGTATGTTGTGATGAGCAGGCCTCAGTCCATACAGGTAGATGAACAGTAACATAAATGGTGGGTCAAAAGGAAAACGAAAGGAGGGATTTTTCTTAATACAGACGGTGGCCTCTCTATCACAGGCTTACATCGGCTCTTTTTATGTTGCTAGACTTTTATTATTTATATCTTATTTTCTGATTTTTTTTGTTGTTTTTTTTTTTTTTTTAGAAACACGAGATTGGAAATTCAGGAGCAGAAGGTATGAAAGGTTTATCTTAGTCACATTGTTTTCTCTGTATTATAATGTTTGTTCTTAGATGTGTTTAAGTGTAATATGTATTTGCTGTTTTTAGGTTATTTTCAACTCTTTAGGCTGTGTATCGAAGGCCTCAAACCATAAACTATATGTATCTGGAAGAAATCTATCTATCTATTATCTATAAATCTATCTATAAATCTATATCTATCTCTCTGTCTATCTATCTATCTATCTATCTATCTATCTATCTATCTATCTATCTATCTATCTATCATCTATCTAATATCTATCTCATATCTCCCTATCTATCTACCCCATATTTAATTATCTATCTATCTATTGCATATCCATCTCATAAATATATACTTATTTATCTATATCATATCTATGTCATATCATATCTATCCATCTATCAATCAATTAATCTATTTACATGTCTGGCTGTCTGTTTATCTCTCATATCTACCTATCCATCTATCTCATATCTATATATCTATCTATCATCTATCTCATATCTATATATCTATCTATCATCTATCTCATATCTATCTATCTATCTATCTATCTATCTATCTCAAATCTATCCATCTATCTATCATCTATCTCCTATCTATCTATCTATCTCCTATCTATCTCTCTCTCTCCTATCTATCTATCTCTCTATCTATCCTCATATCCATCTATCTCTCCTAAACATATAATGTAAAAGATTTTGTAGGAAGCTGTAGAACCAGTAGAGGCGGCGAGGTGGTGTATAGCGGGAGGTGGGGCTCCAGGCGGTAATTCTATTTACCAGTTACCATACAGTATAATGAGGCAGGGGGAGTGCAGCTATGTGGCTGAGCACAATAGAACCCAACATCACAGATAATAGCAGAATCCCCATTTCTAATCATATGTAAATACAGGGGATCAGTCGTCTGCTATACACGGGGCAGGTACAACACGTCACAAGATAACATCCAAGAAAGGGGAAAACACACTCTTCTTTATACCTTCATTTATTCAAATTGAGCATATTTTCTTGGTGACGTTGGGCTAGTCATTTTGTCATTTTCTATTTTATTTTTTGCATTAGCTTTGTGTTAGATGTATTGTAGTACGGTATATATATGTCATGTTATGTGTATTATGGATTTTTAATAGGCGATCAGGCCTTTTCTAATAGTTTCACAGATACATATGATAGATAGATAGATAGATAGATAGATAGATAGATAGATAGATAGATAGATAGATATGAGATAGATATGAGATAAATAGAATAGATAGATAGATAACATATAGATAACACCAGGACATTGGCATTTATAGAGTATATTTGGCGGTCTATATATGGATGATATCACAGTGTTTGATGATGTCACTGTGGCCCCTGATACATCACAGTATAAACAAGGCTGTAGCTCCTCCTCTGTAGAGATAGAGTACAGGCCTGACCCGCATCCTGTCTATAAGCATGTCCTTCAGCCTCTGATTGTGAGACAGATATGTCCTTCTTATATCAGGCCCCACATTCTGAGGAATATAACGCACATGTCATCCAGCTCATATTACATGAGAAGATGAGAAGGCACATAGTCTACAGATGATATTTCTATGGACTGAGGGCTCCTTGTACATACATACATATATGCATGTGTCGTGTCTCTAGACATTACCTCTTTTGAAGTCCATCTGCTTATTTCATGAATGTATTAATTAGCTGTCCCACATCCCTGGTTATGGTGGAACACGCTGTCTACATATATTAACCCCAGTACATGCATAATGCAGTCTACTGGCAAGAAGTTATTCACAAAGCATTAATTCAATAGGATAGATAGATAGATAGATAATAGATATAAGATAGATAGATAGATAGATAGATAGATAGATAGATAGATAGATAGATATTAGATAGATGATAGATAGAAAGATAGATAGATAGATAGATAGATAGATAGATAGATAGATAATAGGTGGTCTGCATGTACATGGATGGGGAGGCAATGATATTTGCGATTTATATTGCCTGTGTGTTGTCATAATCTCATAAATCCATGTCCATGGACATGGATTCCCTGTACAAGGAGTATGAGAGTCATATACCCAAAATATGGCTTCTAATTGCTGGAAGAAACTGTGACAATGTTCTTAAGAAAGGAGGCTAACTAGGGTGTAAATTAGAATGGCGCACGATAGATAGATAGATAGATAGATAGATAGATAGATAGGTATGAGATAGATAGATAGATAGATAGATATGAGAATGATAGATAGATAGATAGATAGATAGATAGATAGATAGATAGATAGATAGATAATAGAGACAGAGATATAGGCAGACAGTGAGAGAGATAGATGATAGATAGATAGATAGATAGATAGATAGATAGATAGATAGATAGATAGATAGATAAATAGAGACATAGGTAGATAGTGAGAATAATAGATAAACAGAGACACAGGCAGACAGTGAGAATGATAGATAGATAGATAGATAGATAGATAGATAGATAGATAGATAGATAGATAATAGAGACAGAGATATAGGCAGACAGTGAGAGAGATAGATGATAGATAGATAGATAGATAGATAGATAGATAGATAGATAGAGACATAGGTAGACAGTGAGAATAATAGATAAACAGAGACACAGGCAGACAGTGAGAATGATAGATGATAGATAGATAGATAGATAGATAGGCAGATAGTGAGAATAATAGATAGATAAATAGAGACATAGGCAGACAGTGAGAATGATAGATAGATAGATAGATAGATAGAGAGAATAATAGATAGACAGACAGCTCAGATACTAGTACAGGCCTATATATACTCACGCTGTATATTACATTTATCTTTTAACTCCAGGCCTTGTCTTCTGTCAGGTTTCATGTGCTATCTTGTTCTGTGCACCATTTCCTGAATCTGGGAAAGGGAAAAAAATGGCCAGTGTAGCCCGTGTACGGAATTATTTAACGTACAGTATACAAATCTACAGTGGCGCACATAAGCTGAGGTTTTAACCAAACAAAAGTGTAAGACTATGTAGGCCCTAGTAGAAATGGTAGCCTAGATCATTTGAGAGACTCTTCTAAGATAACATACATTTGCTCATGGTCTTTTCCCATTGTAGAACTGAGCGAAACTCGAGCCAAAGTCGAAGCCTCATATCACAAAATCTTAGTTTTCTTGGATCCTGAAATCTCAAAGATCTCTGGGCAAAGATCTCTTTGCTGGTGGCAACTTATATGGAGGTCTGTCAGAACATCCTCTTCATACAGATGATGGGAGGGGGGTAATATAGACATAGTAGGGGAGAACCTTGAGATTCCCATCACTGGACCTCAGATAACCTTGATTTTTACCCCAGTCAAAAACTACGTTTTTCAAAAAAAAATTTTTGCTGAGAATGCTTAGGTTTTAAAAAAGTCAAAAATTCTCAAAAAATTCATAATAAAGTAACGACCAAAAAATGCTATACCATGTTTGATAAATATTACAAAAAATTGTTGTAGTTATGGATCGTGTAAGGGGAATTATCGGGGCTTGAGCAATATATAGTAGGACAGTAGACGTTACTCTTCTGTCCAGGAAGTAAAGGGTTACTAAGATAAACATTTAGAATGGAATGCTGGGCCACAGAACTTGTAATCAGTGGTCAAGACAATAAGGCAAGAATTGTGGGGGGGGGCGTAAAAAGCAAAAGATCCTGTAGCAAATGGTGCTGTCCAACAAGCAGATATTGTTTTTTACCCTGTCCCCCTGAACCGCCCCATTGATGAAATGAAATATCTGCCAGTCAGTCCAGGTTGGTGACATCACAGCTATTCTGACCAATGGCAGGCAAGCAAAGGAGGGGTGTGTTAAGAATGAATGGACGTGCATTGGTCTAACACCCCCAGAGCAGATGATACATCAGCGCAGCAGCATTGCAAGGTGCAACCTCTGGGCTATAGAGGAACGGAGGAACCCACCACGGCAGATGGATCTCTGGATACACGTTAACCCTGCGTACAGCTTTCCAGGAATCCTCGGGGCCTTTTTTATTTATTTTTTTAAGGTTTCACATTTCAGATTTTAATCACCTTCCGCTATCATTCCCAGGGAATGTTCTCCTCGAGACAAGGTGAACAGAAGCCCAAGCCTCACCACTCTTCTATCCAGAAAATCAGCCTACCTTCTAATGAGCTATTCTATAGATTGTTGTGTTGTCTCATGATTTTTCTAGGTGTGGGCCACAAGGGTGGGCTGGTAAAGACCTTTTTTTTTTTTTTTTGAGGTTTTTATTTTTATATCTGTCTCTGGAGACCGACCAAATTTTAATTAATGAGTCTTAGAGGAGATTTAGAGCCTATATCGTGAGGTTCCTTTGTGATGTCATCGAAGAACGTTCTCACCGCTTGATTTAACTAACGAGGCAGTGTGTAATTAAACCACAGGGTTTGGCGGAGCTAGCCGCAAACCTCATCTGGGCGTGCTCAAAATGAATATTTTCCCCTATATTAACAGTTCTGTAATTTTTTATGTTTTATTTAACATTTTTTATTTGATTGCTTGATGGCTGTGTTGCTTTTTGTGCATTTTTACGTCTACGTGTATACTGGTGCATTAGTAATTTATTCATTCTGTATTACGCACGTTGGTAATCTCTGTATTTTCTGACTAGAGTCCAAATCAGAGGACTGTTGCGGAGGAGAAGACTTCTCCCTAAGAATGGTGTCAGCAGTGGGATGACTAGGGGTTAATTGTTATCTTTGGTTATCTAGCTGTATGAGTGTTGTCAATTCTTCATAAAGCTAGATAACCGAAAGTAAAAATAACCCCATTACGCGCCTTGTTCTACCGGTGTCGAAATCAAAGGGACGAAGAACCAACCTGAAACTTCCAAACAGGAAAAATAACTTTGGATCGAAGCTAAAGAATTCAGAAAAAAAAATTAAGTCTTGATTTGCTCCTGGAATTTATATATGGAGGTAGGAACCATCCCTCTTCTGTCACCTATAATGACTTATCAGTGACCTTGTTGTGGACTATATCAAGACCTCCAGGTGCCTCATGGTTGACTTACCAAAAGGTATTCTATGGAAGGAAAAGACTTTTCCAGGACTTAAAAAATCCAAAGCGCCACCTGGATAAAACGGATCATTGTGTATGATAAAAAAAAAAAAATCTGATTATCATGAGGCCTACGTAACCATCTAATCGGATTATGAGCTCTGATATTTTTTTTGTCATAGACTATCGTGTATATGGGCCTACAGGAGGCCGAAGATTGAATTTTAAGATATTTTTTTAAATTGTGGGTATTTTTCTTCTCTTTATTTTAATTTCCTTTTTTTCCCATAAAGCATAGAAAATATGGTTTATGGTAAAAAAAAAATTAAAAATAAATAAATGGTTTATCTGTAAAAACAAATCTGCTATTTTAAACCTTAACTTTTAATTTTTTTATTTAAATTATGTTCAATAGACATTTTTTGATTTATTTCATTGTTAAATCCCTTTCTCTCATAATTGGACTAGCTCAGTCGAGGAGAAAAAAAATCTGTCTTCAGCCCCTGTTTGATTTAACCCTCTATAATTAACTTGTTTTACACTAGAATGGCTTTGTAAGAAAACTTTTTATTTCGGTCTGTGGAAGCGACATTTGACCAGAGGTCTCTGCCTGCTGAGAGGGATTGGGTTTTTAATCCCACCCCCTATGTAAGGGGATTATGCAGTTAGTAAATGCTCTAAAATAAAAGACCTACTAGAATCAAACCTAAACATGAACAAGGGATATTTAACCCCATTGATTTCAGCTCTGTCTTTCTCACACTTAATGGGGTTAAGCTGTAATTGGGAGAACATGATTGCAAAAATACCCTAGGCATAAGAGGCCTGGATATGCTACAAAAATGTGTATTTATGTCCAGTTAAAAAAAAAATAGGCACTAAAAATTATTGTATACAATTGCTTCCCTTTCAAGCAGCTTGCAGTCTACTGGTGTACTGAACAGTACTGAGCCAATAGGGTTCCACCATTGTGTTGGCCTATAATGGGTCACTGTACCAGTGAAATCATCATCCTGGACTGACTGGCATGGAGGCATTGTAATAATCCCAATACATTTGCAATCTGCCAATGATGGGCATGCTGTTAGGCACCTTGTATTATAATATTTAAGGCAGGGAAGTCCTCCCCTTCCACTATATAGCCCATATTGCATAGGGTAGTCATTTTTGTAATAGTACCTGCAAACATCTCAAAATCACCTTCTTGAGGAAATTTTAGAGAGTGGCTTAAAATTTTTATTATTCTCAAGCTTCCTGGTTGAATGTAGAGATGTAAAGACTGGTCATGATGGATCCCCTAGAGTGGGTGACTCTTGTGTTTGTATCTCTGTAAATAACGGTCATAAAATGTTCACGAGTGTCATAGACTTTTCCACCCAATGTTGTAGAATGGTTAGGATGTAGAGGAATGACTTGTCACAATATTCAACATCCCCCGTCCCTATTAACAGACCGATTGTTCTCATTTATGATAGCTCGATGGATATTTTTCTAAAGGCCAGTCAACTTGGACATCTCCTATGGTTTAATGGTCTAAATAAGTTAAAATTAATGTGCTGGTTTTCCAATGACGATTTCCAAAATTGGAAAAATTATGCCAAAATTCAGTCAATTCTAAGAAATTATTATGCAGGTTTCTAAGTCATACACATCGCCTAGAATTGTCAATTTGCCTGAAGAAAACCACTTGTAATTGTGTCTACAAGACTAAGATTTCAACACGATCACAGATCTCTTGTCACTATCCAACCATGTCTGAATTTTGACAAAATTTTTGAATTTGAAAATTGGACTGATTAGGTGATTTCTAACATTATAACTTGATTGCTTTCATATTAATATGGTAGAATGTTCCAGAAGAAACAAGCCTGTCCATTGACCAATTCTCTTGACGCAGTAAAAGAAAATTAATCCATGTGTGAAATGTTATATAATATTATGCATGATTTTAATAAACTGAATTAGAGATGTTGAAATGTTGGCATTGGTTGTTTTACTTGAATTATTAGAACTTTTAAACGTGACCCCCACCCCTCCAAAAAAATCAGAAAATATATATATATATATAGCTAAAAACCATAAAACAAATATACTAAGCTAAGTAAAAAATGTAAAAAAAGAGAATAAAAATAGCCAAGACATTTACGATTGACAGTCACTACTGTGTGTAGCAACAATTGAGGTATCTTGCAATGAGTATGTGACATAGTGGGTAATTAAAACTATTGTTCCTGCTGAGACCTCAACCTCTGACTACTCTTGATATATAGTATATTAAATTACGTTGACAACTTGAGTGTATATCCCGGTGATGAGTAGGCTGAAGGCTGCTTCTGACTATTATTTTTCTTATCTAATTCCCTAATAAAATGGGATAAAGAGAGGACACTAATTAAGTATTTTCTAAGTGCAGAGCATTAGATACTACAGTGTTCATATCGCCCAATCATTATGAGCTTATAATAATCTGACCTGCATTTAGTCTCATCACCTCTAATGGTGATAACCAGTAAAACCCATCATATTAATATGTATTTTGACATATATGTTACTAGTACCGGAAGTATCATATGACATCATAGATGTGTGCACTATAGAAAGTAGTACTAGGACTATGCAAACTGGTATCTTGTAGTGAAATAAAGAACCAGTTTAGTTACAAGAGGTGAAAACATTTGTAACATGATATTAATAGCCAACTGGTGTTTTAGAAAAAAAATGGAAAATGAAATGAAATTTTAAATTTTTGCATTTTTTTTTGAATTTTTTTTACATTTTTTTTCAGCTAGATGAAGTGTTTTGTTATTCTAGTGTGGTGTATTTGATATTTATTTTATTACTTTTTAATGTCACTATACTACAGGAAGAGTAGATTTATTTCTTAGAATTTCCAAAGAACATTTTCACAATTGTGGGGATAAAAAAATAGAAAAACCCCAAAAACTATGTTAATTCTGAAGAGCTTTCTATTTTCAAAAAATTGTAGTCACGTATAACATATATTGCATGCATTGTAATAGAGTAGTTCAGTAACCCAGGCAACTAGATGCAATTATTTCAGGGGGAAAATAATGGCTTGGGTTTATTATGAAAAGGGGTAGCCTGGTCAATTTTTTTACATTATGATTGTGGACTTAATCTCATTTGCTAGCAAATAAAAATTCCTGTGTTCAGGAACAGTCAACAAAAATAGTTTCAAAGCAGTATCCTAATATAGGCACATTGCATATCGCCCAAGTTGCCCCCCAATGGAAGGTTACAATAGGAAATATCTCATCTCATATAGCACCAGCCTATAAATAAGGAGTGTTCTATTCTAGGCTAGCAGACAGTTGTGTAAATTCTTTGGAGGTTCATAGAGAAAAAAAAGTGTCATGACACCACTGGTCACCTGACATCTCCCAAACTATAGGCCTTCAGAGAATACAACCAACCCTTAGATTCAAGGTGTGATGGTCTTCACCAGAACACATGTAGGACAATCATTGGGTAAGTCTGAGCTGTTTCAACCGGCCGAGATCTTGGTCCGACTTTACCCAAATATCAGATTGGGTTGTTTATAAGGCCAGAATTATGGTGATGGAGACATTTGTTTAAAAAATAAGAGTAATTTGTCCCAGCCATGAAGTGATATGACTATGTCTGGCCTTCGTTATAATATGATGTGGTTTTCAGCTCCCTAGATATTTGACCCTCTCTAAAATTTGGTCTGAAATATTTTTGTAGCTGATCAGGGACAATTGCTACTAATTAGATAGTGGATTTCTCCCTTGTGTGTCCATGTTTGGAATTCATATCTAGACTGGGTATCATTTCTTTGGGGAAAGTCATCTCCCACCCGACTTCTGAACTTTCAGTAGTCAAAAACACAGCACGACAAGGCCTTGAGGCCTGGAAAATAGCCAACTTTTTAAGCTTAGCTCTAATTCATCATGGTGTCAGTCAACGAGGTTCTTTGTTTGCCAAAATTGCCTTTAGCTAAGATTTTAACCAAAAAATTCTGGCTTTGAACACAGGAGAGAAGATATTTCATGACATTAAAGAAAATTTTATCTAATAGTTTGAGAGAATATAAAATGCCTACTTTATCCAATCTGGGCTTTCTTTGATACAAAAATATTTTTTAATAGAGGATAACTATGATATTCTCAGATGTTGCCATTACTAACAGATGCGTTTATTATACAGTATAGTCTCCCATTAAGGAGACAGTTCAAAAAATGGAATGGGAAAAATTTTTCACAGGCCAACATGAATCTCCAACAGTCCCAAATATTTTCTCAACACTTAAAAATTCCCAAAGAGCGTTCGTTCCCATGAGACGCAATCAATCATCCACTGCTCAAGTTCATTTCTCAGACAACAGGGTCTCCCGCCTGCTTAGTCCATTGTTCCTGGGGGTGTGATCCAAGGAAAAGAGCTGATCGCTCACTGAAACGGTGACAAAAACTATGTGTGACTTTAACAGTGTAGTTGAAGAGAAAGAATTTAGACGTCCAAAATCGTGATCTCCTGGGAAGACATAGAGTGGACAAAATTGAAAAAAAAAAATCAAAAACATTGTCAAAGTTGTCAGTTTAACAGATTAACAAATCTCATTTATTACTCAATCATGAAACAGGGAAATGTAGAGTACTGTTTAAAAATTACTTAAAAGTGGAGCTGTGAGATGGCGCATACTTGTTTAGGTCACTGGGGGCACCAATAGATCTAAAAATGGACAATCAACATTGTCTATGGAGCATCTTACAGAAGTTCTGCTCACTATATATTACTATATACCACATGGTCATTCATTTCTTTAGGTTCTAGGTTCTTCTAGGTTCTTCTGTTCTACTTTTTAAGAAATAAAAGTGGAAGGACTAATAATTTTTGAAGGCCATGTCCTTTCCATATTATGGTGCACATTCACCATATTTGCAGTGTCCTCTGTACAAATTCAATGTGGTAATGTGGTGTGAATTGTCTTCCTCTTCATTGATGAGAATTCCTCTCAATTAGAGTCGTCTTAAAGGATACATAATGACACATTTGTAGGCTGGGGGCAATCAGTGAAAGGATAAATGGGTCAATTCACCCTGCAGGGAGCCTGACAGGTATGGCAATTGCACTGCTAACAGATATTGATTAGTGACCAGTTAATTTTATCAGCTTAAATCAATATCCCCTGATTTCTTCAAGAGTAGAGGTTGGTTCTTGATGAAAAGTTAGGGAAGATAGTCACGCTAAGTCAAGGTACTCATTACTTGTCTTTGTTAGCCCAGAAGATCAATAGGAGGTCTGCAAGTCAATACATGGCTACAGTTGGGGAATTTCTATAACGTTCCACGATGTGTAGACCTGATATATAGGTGGTTTTTTGCATTGGTTTATTTGTGACGCTAAGTGGAACAACAAAGGAAGATGAAATCAAGAACATCCAAGGGAGACAATTCAGATTCTTTCATGTTGGTGAATGCCAAGTCTTGTAGAACACAAACCTATGTCCCATTAACATGGACCCACCCCCGCCTTCCAGATCCAGTCCTAACCCCTCTGGTGAGCTCTTAGCTCCAATAATCCCACAATAAGAGTTTTCTCTGCTTGTTATGACACCCTGCGAAAGCTGTGGAGAGCAGTCTTTTCTTTCGCCTTGTCCTCTGCGGCCAGCCAGTGGCCTGAATGCGAGGCTTTTTTTTTGTTACTGTGTGTGCCTAACTAATTGAACTGGAGGGTTTCAGTCTGGATGGAATACAATGGGCTTTTTGTTGGTGTTTGCTTTCTGCAGTGAGGATAGTGTGCCTCGGTTTTCTTAACCCTCTGGCTGGCTGGTAATATTTCCGAAGGCAAGAGGTTAAAATAGAAATTAAGGGGAAAAAAATAAGACATCAGATATCATAGAAAGAGGAATGAAAAAGTGTCATATAAAATAGAAATGTATTTATGACAGATTAACATTCTGTCTTGGTGTCACCCTCAAGGTTACATTAGACAATCTCATAACTAGCAATTGCTTCTTTTAGCAGCTTAAGAGATGTAATATTGATCAAGTATGGCTGCTCGTAGTAGACCGTAATTCTCTTGATCTGGGGCACTTTTGTTTTTGCTTTCCTCCATTCCAGAGACAGCACATTGATATGAATGGACATTGTGTAATACTTGATCTCTCCTGTGGTGGCAGTGCAAGGAAAGTGGGTTCCAGCAGGGCACTTTGTGATCAGCTCAAATGACCCTGGATTGTCCAAAGCAGAAAACCCTTTCCTTAAAGATTCATATAACTGGCCTATGCTCATTTATCTCCAGCAAAATCAGCATTCTGATCTCCTAAATTGCTCCATGATGGCAGGTTCCTTGGTCCTTCTGTTGACCTACCACTTGTGGCTTATTCCAAACAGAGGTCACTATTAGATCTAGAAACTCTTCTGCTGTAATTCACTGTGTTGTTGGAGACACTCCTCCTTCCACTATCAGGCCTTGTTCTTCCACCTTTTTTCCACTGACATTCTGACATCACTGCTTTGTATAGGGTTTTCCTGTTGGGAAAAAAAGCGGCAGAAGGCTCAGGGTAGAATAAAAAAATCTAATAACCAATACCTCATGACTGCCACTGCACCTGTCTGAACATCACCAAGTCCCCGTTTGTCTCCACTTTCTGGTCCTGTTAAACACACAGGAAATGCCTGTAAGCCAATCACTGCCTGAGGTAGGTGACCTCTGTGGCCAATCAATGGCTGAGTGGGCATTCACAGGTATTTCCTGTGTTTCAAGACATGACCAGGAAGTAGAGACCAGAAAAAACAAAGGCAGCAAGGGAATGGAAGCTGCAGTAGTCGGTGAGGGGAGTACAGGTAAATCCAATTAGAGCCTGATGCCACCACTTTATTCTGTCTTAGGCTCTTTATACTCTCAGGTCTACACCTATAGGAAAGACAGTTTGACCTGCAAGTATACAGGACATTCTTCAATGTACAGTGGTGCCTCAAGATACAATATTAATCGGTTCCAGGAGGACCATTGTATGTTGAAACCATTGTAAGTTGAGTAATCGGTTCCAAAGCCCCAAAATGTCATCCAAGATAAGAGAAAATGAAGATTTAAGAAAGATAAGCAGATAACTAGGACAGATAACACAATTCTTTATATATAATAGTCAGGAATAGCTGCTAACTAGCAACTAATCCAGCTATTTTACCAGAGACGTGACCTTGATTGGTTGGATCTGAGGCTGAGGCATTGTATGTTGAGTCTGGTTTCAACTTACGATGGGTCAGAAAAGACCACTGCATGTTGAAATATTGTATCCTGAGGCCATTGTATCTTGAGGGATCACTGTACAGTAAGAGTGGATAAGCTATAATTGTGTGAGGACATTGAGTGGTTTCAAAGAACTCTAATAAGACAATGTTTTGAAGGATCCTCTGGTACTCCGGTGGGCAAGTCTGACCCTGGACAATGTTTTGGATATGATGGCAGAACATTTTTGTATCTCTCATTCCCATGCTGCTTTTGTTTTTTCTGGTTTCTACTAGTAAAAGAGTTCAAGAGGGGCCTGGATGTATTTCTGGAGTGTAATAATATTAAAGGTTATAGTTACTACAGAGGGGTCGTTGATCCAGGGAGTAATTCTGATTGCCTGATTGGAGTTGGGAAGGAATTTTTTTCCCCTAAAGTGAAGAATATTGGCTTCTACCTCACAAGGGTTTTTTTGCCTTCCTCTGGATCAACTTGCAGGATAACAGGTCGAACTGGATGGACAGATGTCTTTTTTCGGCCTTATAAACTATGCTACTATGTTTACTTCCTGGTCATGTCTTGACACACAGGAAATATCTATAAATGCGGTACAATCAGGCTTTGTATCCTACTACATGGGCTAGTCTGACCCTGAACACTGTTTTGGTTATGATGGCAGAACATTTTTGTGGTAAGATCAGGCTTGTATCTTTGACTACTATTTCACTCAATGACAAAATGGAAAAAGACAAACATGAAAATGATTTCCTCATCTCTTGTGTTGTAAAAGTCTTCAAAGAGTTATTAGAAAACCCATTTTCACACACCTTACTGGAGGATTCTTGGTTTAATAATCTTCATTTCAAGATCATCACCTCACCTTTTGACCAAAGTTGAGATTGGTTACAAAGAGCTTCTCTCACTCTGAAGGACCTGTCCAGCACTGGACTGCGGTTCTTTGGGCCTATCAGAGGAAACTATTCTCGAGGCCCAACCCATATATCATAAATTATGTCTAGTAGGCTTTGAATTTTAAAATAATGGACCCTAGTGGTAGGTGATAGGCTCCAAAGGCAGCCATTCTTTTTCTCCCGGACCTTTGGGACTCACAATAATACAAGAGTCTGGCCCACTGGAGGGTCCTCTGGTGGGCCAGTCTTACCCGGGACTGTTTCTGTACTCCATTAATTTTTTATGTGTAATGCTTTTTTTCACCTGTGGTGATGCTGCAGGGAAATTGAACACACTCTGCCCTATTTCCCCACAGATTGCGGGTGATCGGTATAGATCCCATCAGGGGATTACTTTCCGCTTATTGTAAAGGCTGGAGCACTTGAGATTTTTTATACAACGAGTGAGCATTCAATTTTGGGTTAAATGCTATCAATATACATATACACTTTATACAATTTAAAAAACTATAATATTGCAGCTTTTATTTTATTTTTTTATAAACCAAGGGTACATTATAAATATATAACGATCATCTATGACAAACTGTCACTAAAAATGTTCTTCATTAACCAATCTGGAATTTTCCATAATTTTTGTATAAAAAAAAAGGAAAAAAACTTTATTTTCTAAATAAAATTGTGTTTATTCCAATTCGAATGGAATTAAATTAGGAAAATCTAGATGTGCAGTCAACTGCGTAGCCATGTTCTCTCCCAAGAAAGAAAACAATCACTGCAGACAATCTCTCAGTTGAATTGCCCTAAATCTAGAAGGGGTATAACACAAGTTTGGACTACATCCAAAAATAATAAGGGACGAGACACTCTCCCTTTTTTCACTATTGGATGTGATTTAATGGTTCTGCACCATCCGGACGAAGGGCTCAGGCAGTTAGTCGCATCCATCTTTTGCAGAACAAATAAGCTTTGTGCAACTGGCAGATGCTAGCAGACCCGGGCCTCCACGTATAGCAACATTTACCATTTATAGACTCATAAAAAGACCCATACATTTCCGTCCGTGAGATAAAAGAACAATACAAAAGGCAAAGTATTCATATTAAGTCCACTATAAATTCAAAAATTTCACATTCCACCGTTTCTGCTCTGTGTATTACTGGCCACGTCACATACTTTATAATAATTCAGTAATATATACACCAATTTGGGGGAAGTCAAATATATATTTATCATAAGGGAAAGTTGTTTTTACTTTTTGTATAGAATATTTGGTAAGAATTCAGGTATACAAATGAATATATAAACTAATGTCCGGCAAATTTTTTATTTCTGATTTAGTCATCCAGGATTATAAAAATGGCCAAAATTTGATGTGGTCTTTATGTCATGACTGAACAAAATTTATCTTTTTTTTTTTTGTTTCGTAAACCACAAATTATGTTAAGAAATGTGGGTCTCTCAGAGGTGACCAGAAAAAAAAAACTAGATATGCATTTAAAATATGAATAATAAGCAACATTCTAAAAGTAAATAAAAAAAATACAATAAAGAAAATATGATAATATAATAAAAAAAAGTAAAAAATAAATGAAAAATGTACAGCAAGACATGTTAGTACTTGAGTTTGCCGTAACAAAAATTAGTAAATTATGTAATTATTTTTCAGAGCAATTATAATCTTATAATCTAGAAGACATTCCATTGGACTGAACCAGGTTATAACAAGGTAAGCTTTCTGTGCTGCTTGAGTCAATCAGAAATGAACATAACCCACCATCACCATCATCACCACCACTTCCATATTTCCTCCTTCGAGGGGCCCCTATCCCTATTAAATCTTCTCATCAGGTTTAGACTTTACTATAAGATTCCTTGGCAGATGTGAGACTCAAGAAAGCATTATCCTATCAAGGAGACTTCATAAAGCATGTCAAATTAAATTCAAAATTTTACACATTTCGAATGCCTTTTCGAATGGCACGAGTTAAACAAGGGCCCCCTATAAGCAGGTGGTAAAAATTTCAATATCTTTTATCATTTTTTAAAATCCCAACTAGAAAACGCAGCAGATCTGCGCCCCATGTTTAGTTTAGCTGTGAATGGCTTATGGGTGTTACCGGTGGATGTAACAGATTGCCGAAGAAAGATGTGGTAGTCACTTGGCAACAATTAACACCCCCCCCTTTGTCTTTTATCTTACTGAGATGTATAATTTGCATGTGGGAACAAGGCTACACAGACTTCCACACACATTCGGCGTTCTCGTTTCATGCCCGCTTGACAAAGAGTTAAAACCATTAGGAAAATGAAGACCTTCATCCAATAGTTAAATCTGATTTGCATACATCTGCATAATGAATGTCATTTGCATTCCTAGAGGTTGGCTACTTCTGTGGGAGAAGTAAAGGGGGGATCTTGTTTTGCAGAAGAATGCATGTGAGTGCGCGCTCTTTTTCTGCCCCCCCTCAAAAAAAACAGGACACTGTTCCCTTGTATTTTCCTTTCCTTCCTTCCGTACAACACAAAAGAACTGAACACAGTGTCCATCTCACAGCCATCAGTACATTCCCCTCTCCTTCTCACCCCACAGAATGCCACGTTCCTGTCCCTCCTCCTCTACAGCACCTACGGACGTTCCACCATCTTAAGCTGGTGAGACCCTACAAAATGGCCGACCTCTCATCCAGGTACCGAGTGTGAATTCCGCACTGAAGCATGGCACCCACCACGGTCATATCACGCTAGAGATGGCGCGATATTGCACGGTTATCGAGCTGAATGATATCATATCCTCTCCCGCTGAACTTGGCAACCGTCCGATAATTCATTTGCATGTAACCGTCTGCAGAGGATTTCTCCAGTTCTTAATTGTCAGGCATCAATTAGCCGATAAGATTATGCGTGTGGGCGATTATGATTTCAGGCCCATCCCCCTCTTTGCCATTCGTCCTCTTTATATACAAAATAGCTGACAATCAAATTATGTTCTAGATTCATAAGGTAAACAAGGATTATGAGGGCGTCTTTTAGTTTCACAAATTTGACGACCTTACAGTAGGTGATTTACAGACTTGGACAGAGCGAATCAAGACAATTAAAATGGAATATTGACTTTTATAGGACGTAGAACCATCATCACAGTGGAGGTGCATGTTTTTTCAGAAAGGTTCTCCTCATTTCTTTGAGAATTCTTGGGCTTATACTCATAGGTTACCCATCAGTCAACCAGAGGTCGGTCTCTGAGAAGTTAGGCACTTTTATACCACATCCTTATATTTTCGGTAGTTCTTATATTAAAAACTATTCCAAGCACTCATTGGTCAATGTTTGACATGAGATACTAGACGCAGAATATATGTGTGAACATGTTCTACCTATCATGAAGAAAAAGCTCCAAAACCCGAGCCCGAGAAACATCGAAGCAGATAGGATCAGAGAATATGGCTGCTTTCGCCCAGAAACAGAGCCACAACTCAACATAGGCTGTGTCTGGTATTGCAGCTCCTTTGAAGTGATTTGGGCTGAACTGCAACTTTTTTAATTTTTGGAAAATGCAGATGTGTTTTCCTAAGCCTTTAGGAGGGCTATAAAATGTTGAAGGGGTTTTTTCCCCATATATTAGAGTTAGCAATATTAACAAGGTTATTGAAGTCCAGGAAGGAAGAGATAAAGCCCCTGATGAATTCTTATTCAGCACCTTTTAGAACTGAAAGGGCAAAAAATTATGAATAAAGGGGTAGAAGGGGTTCAAAAATAAAATAAAACATGCAATAATCACCTAACCAATCCTCTCTGTTGTTCTGACATTTATTGGATCCCTCCTTGGTCTCTGCCTTGTGGTGTCTCTTGACTTTCAGGAAATGCCCACTCAGCCAATTACTAGCTGAAGGGTTGGAGGGGTTGTCTGGCCAGCAATTATTTTTGTCTCAACAGTTAAACTGGACAAAAAAAAATATATATATATATATATATCTACTCAGTGACCATTACCTCTGCATTCCCATTCTGATGCTTGTAGCATCGTCAGTGGTCTCTGTTTTATGGTCCATCTCAACATTCAGGAAATGCACACTCAGCCAATCACTCACTGAGGCATTGTAAGAGACAGCTCAATGATATCCTAATTTTCATTAGTCTGTTTAAACTGTGTTAAATGTATATCTGTTCCTGTATTGCTGTGATTCTGGTCCTTTAAGACAGCAGCCATTGTAATTGTAATGTGACGCTAGAGTGACACGCCCCCAATGATGTCATCCTGCCAGTTTGCAGACAGAGTGTGAGAAGAGAAGCAGGAAGTGACGAGACAGGGAGCTGCAGCCATCTTGGCAAGAGAAAGACAAGTGTCTGTGCTGTATTGAGAGTGTGTGGAGACATCAGAGAACTTTGCTGTGCAGCTAAGGCTACTTTCACACTTGCTTTTGCAGGATCCGTTTGTGAGATCCGTCATAGGCTCTCACAAACGGTCCTAAACTGATCAGTTTTTCCCTAATGCATTCTGAATGGAAAAGGATCCGTTCAGAATGCATCAGTTTGCTTCAGTTCAGTCTCCATTCCGTTTTGGAGGCGGATCCGTCATGAGTCACAATGTAAGTCAATGAGGACGGATCCGTTTTGTCTGACACAACAGAAAACGGATCCGTCCTCCACTGAATTTCAATGGAGTACAAGACGGATTCGTCTTGGCTATGTAAAAGATAATACAAACGGATCCGTTCAGAATGGATGCAGACGTTTGTATTATCATGACCGATCCGTTCGTGAGAGCCTGGGCGGATCTCACTAACGGATCCTGCAAATGCAAGTGTAAAAGTAGCCTAAGCTGTATGTATTAGAGTCCAGAGAAGGACAGAGTATAACGAGACAGTACATTTAGTGGACCCACGCTGAAAAGGTCTGTGCCCAGTGGCTAATCAGTAAAACTGACATTGTGGCTGTGTATTTTGTCAATAAAGCTAGAGCCTCGCAGTGCTGTTCAGTAACGGACAGTAACTCCAAACCCCCCAACTTACATCACACCCCAGTGTATGGATTCTGCCGGACTGTCAGTGTGCTCAGTGATATCTGCTGCTGGACTTCATTGCATCCATTTGGTTTCCCTGCCTGCTGAGGAGGATTTGATTGCTTCAGATATCGTGATAACCGTGAGAAGAGGACGCTTCGCTATCAAAGCAAGGAGCGACATTGGGCCCCACCGCGCGCTTCTATGGACTGTAAGCAGTCCACCTGGACCACTGGGAAAAAGGGGGGTGTGCACCCAAATGTGAAGTTAGGGTCAGTTAGGGATAGTTTTGGGAATATTGTTGGCTCAGCATCCGTGTTTAAGAAGTGGACGTAGTAAACGTGGAATCTATTGTAGAATCTGTCTTGAATTGTTCTTATTATACTGTGTTATATACATTGATTATCCTTCTCCCTGTTCTTTTACCTTTACCTTGCCTTTATTAACCTATAGTAAATACATTTTTCTTGAACTTAACCACCGTGTGTGCGTTCTTTCTGGTTGCGGAACTGCAAATCACCTGCCTTGCTCTTGGTTCACAGCGTGTCACTGCTGGGGTCAGTGATCGGCTAAGTGGGCGTTTCCTGTGTGTCGAGAGGTATAAGGAAGAACAGACCAGCAGCCATCAGGTCAGGAGGCAATGCAATTACTGTATGATTTTGTTTTTATGAATTCCCGCCAATAGCACCCACTGAAGCAGAATACTATGGGCATTGTTATAGCTGTTCTGTACTATGGTTTGTTAAGTCCCTTTAAATGTGCGGACCTATGGCCCTTTAAGGTGGGTACTAGCCTTTGAAAGAGGGGCGCATATTACTGTTTCTGGCCAAACTGAATTCAGACAGCCTACAGTATAAATATGTATGGCAATATCATGATCAACTACTCCCTCCTATTCATCTCAATGGAGAGGCCAAGTGGAAGACATCCATGAGCAAGAATAGAAAGAAGACTACTAAACACTTATCATCCAACCACTCTAAGAAACAGGCTATGCTAAATTTATATTTGGCAATGGGGGAGTTTTCCCCTTTACTTATTGCTGCCTTCTGTGGACTAATCTACTTTCAATACTATAATACTGCCTCCTATGTACAAAAAATAAAACTACTATAATACCGTCCCCTATGTACAAGAATATAACTACTATAATATGCCCCTATGTAAAAGAATATAACTACTATAATACTGCTCCTATGCAAAAGAATATAACTACTATAATACTACCCCTATGTACAAGAATATAACTACTATAATACTGCTCCTATGTACAAGAATATAACTACTATAATACTGCTCCTATGTACAAGAATATAACTACTATAATACTGCTCCTATATGCAAGAATATAACTACTATAATACTGCTCCTATGTACAAGAATATAACTACTATAATACTGCTCCTATATACAAGAATATAACTACTATAATACTGCCTCCTATGTACAAGAATATAACTACTATAATACTGCTCCTATGTACAAGAATATAACTACTATAATACTGCCTCCTATGTACAAGAATATATCTACTATAATACTGCTCCTATGTACAAGAATATAACTACTATAATACTGCTCCTGTGTACAAGAATATAACTACTATAATACTGCTCCTATGTACAAGAATATAACTACTATAATACTGCTCCTATGTACAAGAATATAACTACTATAATACTGCTCCTATGTATAAGAATATAACTATTATAATACTGCCTCCAATGTACAAGAATATAACTACTATAATACTGCTCCTATGTACAAGAATATAACTACTATAATACTGCTCCTATGTACAAGAATATAACTACTATAATACCGCTCCTATGTACAAGAATATAACTACTATAATACCGCTCCTATGTACAAGAATATAACTACTATAATACTGCTCCTATGTACAAGAATATAACTACTATAATACTGCTTCCTATGTACAAGAATATAACTACTATGATACTGCTCCTATGTACAAGAATATAACTACTATAATACTGCTCCTATGTACAAGAATATAACTACTATGATACTGCTCCTATGTACAAGAATATAACTACTATAATACTGCATCCTATGTACAAGAATATAACTACTATAATACTGCTCCTATGTACAAGAATATAACTACTATAATACTGCTCCTATGTACAAGAATATAACTACTATAATACTGCTCCTATGTACAAGAATATAACTACTATAATACTGCATCCTATGTACAAGAATATAACTACTATAATACTGCTCCTATGTACAAGAATATAACTACTATGATACTGTCTCCTATGTACAAGAACATCACTGCTACCCATATTTCCCACAAGCAGTTTAAAGAACTCTTCCATCTGCCCGACTATGAATTCTTTCCCCAGAAAGGGGTGAGATATCTTACCTAACTTTATCAAGATGGTTATTTCCGTACCTTTGAAAGTCTCCAGCGAGACTACAACCTGCCCCGTACAAGTTTCTATTGCTATCTCCAGCTGAGGCACGCCTGTGGGCCTACAATTGAAATGTGGCCCACTTGAGTCTACTGCTAGGCGGGCACGGACATGTAAACCAGTCTCTTCTTTCTATAAGCAGATATTGAGTATGCAGGATTCACCACCCCGGCAATTATTTGAGCGTTGGCGTGGATATTCTTGACCTAGAGGCGTCTCATCTGAGGGAGCTGAGCTCCGTATGGAAATCTACTGTGATTGGTGCTCGGGACCAGCTCATTCAGATCAAGTGGGTACGCAGGGTGTATCTGACCCCAGCTGTTCTACATGTGTAGACTATCAGATCCTTCATGTTCGAGATGCGGTGAGTGGAGGAGGTCATCATACCGCGTGATATGGGCTTGTCCCGCTCTGCAGCGGTACTGGGGTAGGATCTGCACTTTTATTAATTCGAGGCTGGGGCTCCCGGGGATTTGCTCTCCTATAATATGCTGCTGGGCCTCGTGATGGACTTGGTCCCCACTAGACCTGACAGACAGCTGCTCCGTCTGCTAATGTTTTATGGGAGGAAGACTATTTTCCTAAACTGGAAGCCAGGGGCAGATTGGCCACAGACCTTACAGGGAAATTTCCTGGTGGGCCGATGCCCAGGGGGGCGCCTGAGCCCTTCTCACAGACAGTGACTGGCTGTGGCAGTATTTTGTGATAGACTGTGGTATTTGGCTCTGTTGGAGTGGTATAATGTGCCACAATATGGTATTGCTGGCCCTGCCTTACACGGGGCCACTTTTAGTATTTTTTCCAGGGCCACTTTCAGTTCCCAGTCCGCCCCTGCTGGAAGCCACCTACTCTTGAACAGTGGGTACAGTTGATAAATGCTGACCCACACATGTACATATAAGTTAACATATGCTTATAGTGGAATTCCAGATCGCTTCGAGAAGATCTGGGGCGTTTGGCTCCAAGCGCAAAACAAAGTTTAGGTATTGACTTGGGTGGGGCTACGGGTTACTCCGGTGTGTGCGAATATTAGTCTGGTGATTGCTCAATACTACCGGTGGGATGGCCTACCAACGTTTTGGGGGGACATTTCTCGTGATCGTGATTGACTACCGCGATGCCAAGGTTATGTCTTTGTCTATTGGTGTTCTCTTGTTATTTTAGAATCTCGGTTGGGATGCTTTGTGTTGTTACAACAAAAATGTGGAAAAATAAAAACTATTAAAAAAAAAAAAAAAACATCGCTGCTGTAATACTTAAGCCTCATTCACACGTCAGTCTTCCATGTACGTGTTCTCCACGGACAGCACATGTCCCTATTCAAACATCAATGTTTTAGTACGGTCCGTGGGTGTGTGGTTTTAGCACAGAAGCATGGTCTATTTTGTCCGTGTTCACGGATCCATTACGCCCATCATAGTCTATGGGTCTGTGATACCATCCGTGTTTCATGGATTATTAGTAAGAGATGCTTTGAAAATTATTTTTCAGCTGTGCAGTGTCAGTAAAACATGGATGGCACACAGACAGCAAAAAACGGACACACCATCCAAACACAGATCGTTCACATGTGCATCACACGTTCACGGATGCATCACTGACCACCTTCTCATGGATTAGAGCACTGACATGTGAATGAGGCTTTATTGCTGTGAATGTTTGTTTGTGGCTCCCTTGATGTCTGGAGAAAGCACCGAACATGGCCATATTGAGTGTTTAAACTGCTCAAACAAGGCCCAGGCTTTGAGGCCTACATTGGGAGGAAACTTCAGGGCTCTTCCAAAAGTGGTTGGTAATCCCAGAGTGACTAGTGTGGAAAGGAATACACACAATGGAAGTGTTACCAGCACTAAAAACAGAAGAAATGGAAGTGAGCAAAACAAAGAAAGAAGCAGCAGCAACTGCATGTAAGAAAACTGAGGTGAGGTAGCCTACCATGCAAGGTATGAAGGATCCTGAACAACTAAGTGAGCACCAACAGGGATCTTTTGTTGTAAACCTAAAAACTGCAAAGGAAATCCAGCCAGGTGCACAGGAGGAGAGGCAGAGCTCATCACATAGGCAGCTGTGCAGACCACAGGCAGTAGAGAACTTCCCTGCAGAGAAAAAGACTGCAGGAAAGCCTGTAGCTACATGATGTGGTGACCACCATGGCATGCTAAGGCTGCACTACATCTTTGGCTGGTGGTGGGAGGACAAAGCATGCTGAGAGGCCTGTGGAGACAGCACAAGGGAAACCTGCAGCAAAGTCTCCAGGCTTTTCCTATACTGATGAAACTGGTGCAGACTCTGGAGCCAGCAGTGAAACCTGGAAAACCAGGAGTGGAAAAGCTGAGGGAGTCTCCTGAATTCAAACAGCCTCACACATTGCTCAAAGCAAGACCACAGGTAGAAGAGGCAGAGATCCCAGTGCTGGTAAGGAGAACACCACAAGCAAAGGCTGCAGATATACTGTTTATACAAGTTTATCAGACTGGTGTAAAGGAAATGGGCTTAGTTGCCCATAGCAACCAATCAGATTTCCTATTGATTTTCCAAAGGAACTTTGAAAGTTTTGATAAATCTACCCTAAAAAACTGCAAACCCAGGGAGTAAGACCTTGAATGATGGTAGGCTGCACGCGCTTGGGGGGAAGGGGGGTCATTTACAAAGACTGGCTATTTAGGCCAGTCTTTGTTTAGCCTTTGTGCTGCCGGAGGTTGACCTAATTTATGACGAGGCATGCTCGTCGTCCGGTCCCTGACTGGAGTAGTTTTTCACCAACATTTACACCTGTTTCCAGGCATAAATGTTGGTGAATCTGTTGGGGCCACAATGAGTGAACTTATGTTTTCATGTTCGGAGGACAAGATTTTGCTTCAGGTTATCTAAGAATTCCGTTATGGATTCCACTATCACGGACTTCCTAGATAACCCAAACCCTGTACACCCAACTTGAAAAGACAAGTTCGCTGAACACTAGCCCCCACTACTCCCTCAACACTCCCAAGTGTCGAAAGTGGCATAAAAACGCCTGAGCGATAAAATATTGCCTCAGGGGTATTTAAAAAGTTGCAGAAAATGCCCTTGAGACTTTTTATACACATAAAACTGGCATAGTGCCTTTTGTAAATGACCCCCACTACGTATAAAACTGTTGGTCATCCCCACCTGCTCCAGTGGAAGATACAAGTAAAGATGAGCGAATCTATTCGCCGATTTGTATCGAATCTTACAAATTTTCCACTCCGAAGCGAATCCGCTCTTCAAGCTTTGTACGCATTCACTACGTATTTGTCCATTAAATTGTATGCTAATGCTATGTATAAGTTACTTTATATGCTGATGCGTACGAATTCAGTTAATTAGTGAAATTTTACTGTAAGTTTGTTATTCGTGCTACAAAAAGCCCGGGAAGAAAGCGGTCACCTGACCTAGTGGGAAGGGCTTGTTCTGATTGGCTCAGGCTCGGTAAGTCAGTGACGCTGTTGTGTGCTGCGACTGCTAAGACAAGCAGAAGCACTGTGTGTGAAGTTCTGAGAGACAGTGAACTCTTGTGTTAAAACTGGGGTGTAATTGTTCTGGGCATCCATAATACATATCAGGGCTAGTGCAGGGCCAGTGCAGGGCTAGTAATTAATCAGGTAGGGAGAGAGATAAAGACCAGCTACAGGGCCACAGTCAAGTGAAAATGTCTGGCATGGAAAAGCAAAAGGGGTCCAGTTCCAGACAGACCTCGAGCTCCAAAAAAAAGGAGAAGGTGGCACAGGGCAGCAGTGCTAAAGGACCTGTAGCCGGAGCTTCTACTTGTAGAATTCGCAATACTTGGCCAGTGTTCCACCAGGCTAACCCACCAAGGCGCAAAATTGTAGTGGAGGAGAAAGTGGAGGTAATGGAGTGTATGGCACGCTCATCTCAGTCTCAGCCGGATGATCTGCTGTCATCTGCTGATACAGTATCCATATGTAGCCAGGGGTCAGACTCAGAGCTCTGCTGCTGTCCCAAGGCAGGAGCATAAGCACCATATATCCATGTGTCCGAGAGATGTGGTGATGTGGTGACATATCAGAACTTTATATCTGGGCACAGACTGGGGATGATGGCAGACATGTATCTGCTAGGTCAATGGTGGGTGAACTGTCTGATGATGATGTAGTGGTGGATGAGGTGGGAGAAACTGTGCAGAATAATGTCCCGGGTTTACCTACAACTACATAAGGTGTGACAGACCCCTCTAGAGCAGACCTTCCCCCTATAGATCAGGACCATGAGACCCAACAGGATCCCCCAGAAATGTCTAGAGCCATGGCGCTCCACCTTTCACCCCCAGCACTGGCTGTACAGGCCAGGTAATGTGGTGAAGTTTAAATACTGAGGTGCCAAAGAAGACCTTCTAGATAGGTTTGTGGTTCAGGAACTTCTGTGTCACCAGATGGGGTTTGTGCCAGTAGACATCTTGTATGTATCTGCCAGGTAGACAAGGCTATGATATCAGTTTTAATGGGGTTCTCTGAGAATATGATATTGATGGCCTATACTCAGGATACGTAATCAATATAAGATCGGCAGGGGGCCGACTCCTGGCACCCCCACTGATCAGCTGTTAGAAGAGGCTGCCGTGCTCACTAGTGAGTGTTACCATCTCCTAATGGCTTACAGGGTCATACATTGTATAATGGCTGTCCTTGGTATTACAGCTCATTCACTTAGGACTGAACGGTGCCTAGGCTACGTGACCAATGCGCCAACACAGCATCACATGGCATCTACCTACCCAATTCCTTCTACACTGGGAGAGAACAAGGTGTCTGCTTCTACCCAAGTCAGTCCAGACAGTGCATCATGTATGGCAAGGCTGGTCATCTGGCCAGTGTGTACACAGTGGTGCGGTGAAACCATCAGATGTAATCAGTGTGGAAATATGGGCCACCCTCACAGAGATTGCCCAGACATATGGCACAATATCTGTTAAGAGAGTCCTGATGAGGAATTGGTGGAAGAGGCAGAGACCGTAGAGGAGGAGGCCTTGATGTCAGACAGTCCAAACTAGACCAGCAGGAACATTTACTTACCGAATTGCAGCTATTTTAGGGGTAAAATAGTCATAAGGCCCCTTATTAACCGGCCATGCAACAATATTTAGTCACAAGGCTGGTTTTACGCTGTGTCTGCCAGTTGGGGGCGGGAAAGGGTGTGCCGGAGGCTGGGACTCCAGCTTTGGCAACTTTACTAACATTTATGGCTGGAAACAGGCATAAATGTTAGCAAAAACCTACTCCAGACACGTAGTCTTTATGACAGGCGCAACGACTTCCACAGATGCACCTTATTTATGATGAACACACCTCATCATGTATTAGACAAATCTAAAGGCAACACAAGGGGGAAACTAAGACCAGCGTAAAAAGCTGGTCTTAGTAAATATGCCACAAGAATTCCAACAGGGTTTGTGTAATGCAGAACCAGAACATCAAGGTTCAGAGAGTGTGCCCGGAGACATGGAGGTGGTCCCTCAGGACCAGCAGCAGCCAGAAGTACTCTCTTCAGTATTACCATCTGTACCTGAGGCAGGATATAGCATGGGCCAATGGGCCAATTAAAAAATTCAGTAGCGGTGTACATGTAATGGTCATATCCAATAGATAAGAAACAGGTCCTCATGTAAACCGGAAACAGGATATAGCATGGGCCAAAGGGCAATAAAAAAATTCAGTATTGGTGCAGATGTAATGGTCATATCCAATAGATGAGAGATTCTGATGGAGTCAGTGCTACAGAGAATAGATACTTAATGTGAAGGGGATGCAGGAACTCCCCAATAATAAGTTCTATTGCTGTAGATTAGTTAGAGTCAGACATGGATACAGGTGTCATCTTCTTGCAGGAGACCTGTCTGACCACATTAGGGCTTTTACGTGAGGTGGCGAGAGAATAGAGGGCTTCTTTCTGGTCAATGGTTTTGGAGTCTTATGATTTGGTTGTTCATTGGTTAACAGAAGTACTGTAATTATGGGACGATGTCTGGTATTAGAAGTCACTATTCATGGTACAAGGCTCCAGAAATATCTATGGACCGAGGTCAGTGTTGGAAAGAATGCAGTTGTTCACTAAAGTCTTTTTACCTCAGTTCCTGTGCTAATGGCCTGGGATTTTAATGTCAATAGGACATCGGGTGATGTCTCTGGATGAGCAGTGACTCAAAGGTCTTGCAGGAAGACTTGTGTGATGTCTTCACCGGTGGGGAAAGGGAAGAGAGCCATCAGCAGCCATTTTATGGACAGGACCTCTGTGAGGACAGAACAGAAGATTTGCCCAACAACGGCTGGTGAAATACAGCAAAGCGCTCAAAATATCAACAAACGGTATATAAGCAATTTCCATAGTCATCTTACATACATATTGGTCACAAGTAGCCAAAAAGTGGCCAACCCCTTTTAGAACAAGTACAGTAAGTATAGAGAGTATTAGAGTCACTGTATTCGGCAGGTGGGAATGACCAGCTAAAGATCTTCTGACTGAAATCTGAGATAAGGCAGTATCAGTACAGCTGGTATTCATGCTTGGTTCTTGAAAGGGATTATGGCACTTTAGGGTCACCTGATCTGCAGAGATCGTGTGGCAAACAAAGTAGTCACAGGTCTCACTGACCCCAAGGTATTTTTTCAGGAATCTTGGGAACGTATCCTGAGGGTATTGTGATTTTACTAGGATGATTTATTTCAGAAGGAGGTTTTGGATAAAGAGAAGGTGACTCAATTCTTGGAGGAAACTCTAGGACCTGATACTAATAACTTGAACTTTTCTCCTTTCTCCCGCAAAAATTTTTATTATCTGACCTGTTAGAAAGGTGCATAATGTAATCTATAGTAAATGTAATCTTATCAGAGACTGTATCTGTGAGTAACAACCTCTCTTCTAATTGTAGCTGGGTCATGTGACCAACTCCCTGACCTCCAACTGACCCAGGACAGGAGGCCAGTCACTTCTCTATTCATTCCTATAAGACTGAAAGTGAGGCTCCCATAGGAATGCATAGAGAATTACACTTCCTGTCCACACATAAGATGCTGTGTGAGTTGGTGAGTTTGATTGCTGGTCACATGATACAGATGAGAAACATCAGGGAGATATAACTCACAAATACAGCAACTGGTAAGAAAATGACATTCACTACAGGTTACATCATGTACATTTCTAGCAGGACATGGAATACATTTTTTTGCGGGAGTTCTTCTTTAATAGCAGAACTGACGATGGAGGAGTTTAAAGTTGCTACTCATAATTTATATCTGAAGAAAGCATTAGCGCCATTCTGTATAACAACCTTTTAACTCCAATCATGTAGTGGATAAATCATGGATGTGGATAAAAGCTTCTAGAACATCACCTGATGACTCCATCCATCAGCTTGTCTTTGTTAATTCACTTGGGGGTCTGATTGGTGATCTGGTATGAGGTCTAATGAAAAATATTTTTTTATTATTCTCCTCTTCTAAAACCTAGGTGCGTCTTATGGGGCAGGTGTGTCTTATAGGACGAAAAATACGGTATGCGTTGATTGGCTTATCAGTAGGAGGTGAAAATGGCACATTGTTCTGGGGAGGGGAAAAATATGACACGAAATATCCTGTATATTAAATATCCCAAGACTGCAGTCTTTAAAATATCCACACATCATCTACGGGGTACCATCTAATGTACGTGACATTTACTGGGGTACTATGTATCTGATTATTACCGTCATCAAGTACTACAACTGGAATACCAGAACCAGAGTGTCCATCAGTAATGAACTATTCTACCACATGAAGTCGCAGATTGCGGCACAACTAACCATTGTGCCGCAATCTGTGCTTCAAATACTCATAATATGACATATTTAAGGATAACTACTATAATACTGCCTCCTATGTACAAGAATATAACTACTATAATACTGCCTCCTATGTACAAGAATATATCTACTATAATACTGCTCCTATGTACAAGAATATAACTACTATAATACTGCCTCCTATGTACAAGAATATAACTACTATAATACTGCTCCTATGTACAAGAATATAACTACTATAATACTGCCTCCTATGTACAAGAATATAACTACTATAATACTGCTCCTATGTACAAGAATATAACTACTATAATACTGCCTCCTATGTACAAGAATATATCTACTATAATACTGCTCCTATGTACAAGAATATAACTACTATAATACTGCTCCTATGTATAAGAATATAACTATTATAATACTGCCTCCAATGTACAAGAATATAACTACTATAATACTGCTCCTATGTACAAGAATATAACTACTATAATAATGCTCCTATGTACAAGAATATAACTACTATAATACTGCTCCTATGTACAAGAATATAACTACTATAATACTGCTCCTATGTACAAGAATATAACTACTATAATACTGCTCCTATGTACAAGAATATAACTACTATAATACTGCTCCTATGTACAAGAATATAACTACTATAATACTGCCTTCTATGTACAAGAATATAACTACTATAATACTGCATCCTATGTACAAGAATATAACTACTATAATACTACCTCCTATGTACAAGAATATAACTACTATGATACTGTCTCCTATGTACAAGAATATAACTACTATAATACTGCTCCTATGTACAAGAATATAACTACTATAATACTGCTCCTATGTACAAGAATATAACTACTATAATACTGCCTCCTATGTACAAGAATATAACTACTATAATACTGCATCCTATGTACAAGAATATAACTAATATAATACTACCTCCTATATACAAGAATATAACTACTATGATACTGTCTCCTATGTACAAGAATATAACTACTATAATACTGCTCCTATGTACAAGAATATAACTACTATAATACTGCCTCCTATGTACAAGAATATAACTACTATAATACTGCTCCTATGTACAAGAATATAACTACTATAATACTGCCTCCTATATACAAGAATATAACTACTATAATACTGCCTCCTATGTACAAGAATATAACTACTATAATACTGCTCCTATGTACAAGAATATAACTACTATAATACTGCTCCTATGTACAAGAATATAACTACTATAATACTGCCTCCTATGTACAAGAATATAACTACTATAATACTGCTCCTATGTACAATAATATAACTACTATAATACTGCTCCTATGTACAAGAATATAACTACTATAATACTGCTCCTATGTACAATAATATAACTACTATAATACTGCTCCTATGTACAAGAATATAACTGATATAATACTGCCACTATGTACAAGAATATAACTACTATAATACTGCTCCTATGTACAAGAATATAACTGATATAATACTGCCTCCTATGTACATTATATGAATTCTATAATATAGAGCAGTATAATCCATTTATCTAAGTTTATCAAATTTCATTATCAGATAATATGATACTTCTCAGGTTCTTATATGAGGTAATAGCTCTATGTTAAGCATTCAGATCTGAACAGATGTCTCCCCGTTTCTGCTCCACCTGACATGCTATTTCTGGTATGCAGAGATTCAGCTGCATATCCCTCCTCCCTCATCTCTCTCTCTACCTCCATAGCTACCCTAGGACTTGTCCTTGTAGGATAAGTTTGGATTTTATAACCCCAGTTTTGTATAATACTGCCTTCTGTGTACAAGAATATAATGACTATAATACTGCCTCCTATGTACAAGAATATAACTACTATAATACTGCCTCCTAAGTACAAGAATATAACTACTATAATACTACCTCCTATGTACAAGAATATAACTACTATAATACTGCCTCCTAAGTACAAGAATATAACTACTATAATACTACCTCCTATGTAAAAGAATATAACTACTATAATACTACCTCCTATGTACAAGAATATAACTACTATAATACTGCTCCTATGTACAAGAATATAACTACTATAATACCACCTCCTATGTAAAAGAATATAACTACTATAATACTACCTCCTATGTAAAAGAATATAACTACTCTAATACTACCTCCTATGTACAAGAATATAACTACTATAATACTGCTCCTATGTACAAGAATATAACTACTATAATACTGCCTCCTACGTACAAGAATATAACTATTATAATACTGCTCCTATGTACAAGAATATAACTACTATAATGCTACATCCTATGGACAAGAATATAACTATTATAATACTGCTCCTATGTACAAGAATATAACTACTATAATACTGCTCCTATGTACAAGAATATAACTATTATAATACTGCTCCTATGTACAAGAATATAACTACTATAATACTACCTCCTATGTACAAGAATATAACTACTATAATACTGCTCCTATGTACAAGAAAGAATATAACTACTATAATACTGACTCCTATGTACAAGAATATAACTACTATAATACTGCTCCTATGTACAAGAATATAACTACTATAATACTGCCTCCTATGTACAAGAATATAACTACTATAATACTGACTCCTATGTACAAGAAGATAACTACTATAATACTGCTCCTATGTAAAACAATATAACTACTATAATACTGCCTCATATGTACAAGAATATAACTACTATAATACTGCTCCTATGTACAAGAATATAACTACTATAATACTGCCTCCTATGTACAAGAATATAACTACTATAATACTGCCTCCTATGTACAAGAATATAACTACTATAATACTACTCCTATGTACAAGAATATAACTACTATAATACTGCCTCCTATGTACAAGAATATAACTACTATAATACTGCCTCCTATGTACAAGAATATAACTACAATAATACTGCTCCTATGTAAAACAATATAACTACTATAATACTGCCTCATATGTACAAGAATATAACTACTATAATACTGCTCCTATGTACAAGAATATAGCTGATATAATACTGCTCCTATGTACAAGAATATAACTGATATAATACTGCCTCCTATGTACATTATATGAATTCTATAATATAGAGCAGTATAATCTATTTATCTAAGTTTATCACATTTCATTATCAGATAATATGATACTTCTCAGGTTCTTATACGAGGTACTAGCTCTATGTTAAGCATTCAGATCTGAACAGATGTCTCCTCGTTTCTGCTCCACCTGACATGCTTTTTATGATATGCAGAGATTCAGCTGCATATCCCCCCTCCCTCATCTCTCTCTCTACCTCCATAGCTACCCTAGGACTTGTCCTTGTAGGATAAGTTTGGATTTTATGACCCCAGTTTTTTACTAATACCGGCTGCAATGAAGAGGACCAATAGAATTAGAGTCCCCATATGATACCTTTCCTTGTTTTTTCTCATTATTATAGCTGCCTCTGCTCCCTCCTGAGCTCGGATGAAAGACCCCCACCTATAGGACATAAATGTCTATTGTTGGAGTACTCCTTTAAAAATGTTTGCACTTTGCAATGTGAATGTATTGTAATTATTTTTGGTCATATAGTAGAACAAATATATATAAAATGCTTTCAAAATATAAAGAGAAGGCACTGTTTCTAGAGAATGGTTGAAGACTGCTCCATTCAGAATGTAGACTTAGTGGTACAATGTATGTAAGATGGCACAGAAATCTGAATGTGTTCAAAGGGTGTCTATTATCTCTGTACTGTTACACCACTGTGTGCATTACTCCTATATTACGACTTCACTGTCTGCATTATTCTGTTATAATTACATCACTCTATACATTACACCAGTATTATTACATCAGTGTTTGTATCATCCCTCTATTCTCTGTGCTGTGACATCACTGTGTACATTTTTCCACTGCTATGACATCACTGCCTGCATGATCCCATTATAATTACATCACTCCATACATCACACCAGTATTATTACATCAGTGTTTGTATCATCCCTCTATTCTCTGTGCTGTGACATCACTGTGTACATTTTTCCACTGCTATGACATCACTGCCTGCATGATCCCATTATAATTACATCACTCCATACATCAAACCACTATTATTACATCAGTGTTTGTATCATCCCACTATTATTACATCTAGAACTTCCCTTGTACTATGGCATCACTGTGTGCATTACTCCTGTATTATACTATTATGACATAATTTTCCCTGTACTGTGATGTCATTGTGTGCATTACTTCACTGTCTTTATGATATCATTATAATTATATCACTCTATACATTACATCACTCTTATTACATCAGTATTTGTATCATCCCTCTATTCCCTATGCTGTGACATCACTGTGTGCATTTTCCCACTGCTATGACATCACTGCCTGCATGATCCCATTATAATTACATCACTCTATACATTACACTGCTATGATTACATCACTGTTTGTATCATCCCACTGTTATGACATCATTTTCCCTGTACTGTGACATCACTGTGTGTGACAGTTGTCAGAACGGAGTGGGGCCCTGCTGTGGGGGGCCCCCTGGTTGTTTGACACGCCGCTGATCTTGAGGGTGAGGTCTCGGGTACATTGACGATGTGCCTTTAGCTCCTGCCCATGTAGCAGGGTCTGTATCTCATGGTGGGAACAGGACGCGGGGGGAAATGATTATGTCCCCTGATAGACAGGGCCATTATTAATGAGGCACAGCTGAGAAAGGCCTGAGCCTCCAGTCTGGCCGAATCACACACTGGTAATTGTGCTGGGTGTTGACTGCTTCGCCTTTGTCGCTTACAAAGATAGCCATTGTGCACTAAACTTGTTGGCAGCGGCTGATCTGACCCGGAGGACGGGGGAAGGGGCTGTAGAAAAATATTAATACTGAGAAGTAAGGTGAAGAGGGTTTTTTTTTTTTAAACAGATTAAACTCAACGCCAATTTACCAGGGGCGGCTAATCCGGCTGATCAGTAAATATCGGCAACCTCCATGGTCTTCTCCCATTAAGACGCCCATTGTCGGCTATTCTTTGTGAATGTCCGTGAAATTCTAATCCGTCTTCTGCTCGGGATCAGCCATCGCGGCTGACAACTTACAACTGACCAGTGTCCCCGGCAGGACGCACACGAGGGACACACAATCCATGGGAATTTTCTGGACACCGTCCCACTCTGACATATGACATCATTATATGCCCAGTCACCTCTAATACTTTCCAAGGCTGTGTATCTAAGCTGATCATGTGTGTTACTGTGAGGCTGAGCTGTGTATCTAAGCTGATCATGTGTGTTACTGTGAGGCTGAGCTGTGTATCTAAGCTGATCATGTGAGTTACTGTGAGGCTGAGCTGTGTATCTAAGCTGATCATGTGTGATAGTGTGAGGTTGAACTGGTGTACCGAAGCCTAATAGGTGTGGTACTGTGCGTATCTAAGCTGATCATGTGTGATACCGCATGTAGAGCCCTAGTAGGCAAACCTGATGTGTGATACTGTGAGGCTGGGCTGCAGTATCTAAGCTGATCATGTGTGATACTGTGAGGCTGAACTGGAGTACCGAAGCCTAATAGGTGTGGTACTGTGCGTATCTAAGCTGATCATGTGTGATACCGCATGTAGAGCCCTAGTAGGCAAGCCTGACGTGTGATACCGTGAGGCTGAACTGTGTATCTAAGGTGATCATGTGTGATACTGTGAGGCTGAACTGGCGTGCCGAAGCCTAATAAGTGTGATACTGTCTGCTGTGCTGTGTATCTAAGCCTGATATATGTAATACTGCTTGTAGAGCTCTAACAGGCAAGCCTGACATGTGATACTATGAGACTGGGCTGCTGTATCTAAGTTGATCAAGTGTGATATTTTCTGCTTGACTAGTGTATCTAAGCCTATCATGTATAATACTCTGAGGCTTGACTGATGTATCTAAGCTTAATAAGTGTGATACTGTCTGTTGAGCTGCATATCTAAGCCCGCCATATATGATACTGCCTGTAGAGCTCTAGTAGGCAAGCCTAACATGTGATACTGTGAGGTTGGGCTGCTTGCTGTATCTAAGCGGATTAAGTGTGATACATTCTGCTCAGCTAGTGTATCTAAGTCTATAAAGTTTGATACTCTGTGGCTGAACTGGTATACCTAAGCCTAATAAGTGTGATACTGTCTGCTGTGCTATGTATCTAAGCCCTCCATTTGTGATACTGCCTGTAGAGCCTTGCAGGCAAGCTTGTCATGTGTGTTACTTAGATACAGCAGCCAAGCCTCAAAGCCGGTCAAATGTGATACTCTGTGGCTCAACTGTTGTATTTAAGCCTAATAGGCACGATACTGTCTCCTGAGCTATGTATCTAATCCTATCATGTGTGATACTGTCTGCTGAGCTGTGTATCTAATCCTATCATGTGTGATACTGTCTGCTGAGCTGTGTATCTAATCCTATCCTGTGTGCTACCTTCTGATGAGCTGTGTATCTAATCCTATCATGTGTGATACTGTCTGCTGAGCTGTGTATCTAATCCTATCCTGTGTAATACTGTCTTCTGAGCTGTGTATCTAATCCTATCCCATGTGATACTGTCTGCTGAGCTGTGTATCTAATCCTATCATGTGTTCTTTTTGTAATTACATCTAATAAAAAAATTAGTATAGACACTGAGCTATACAATAAAATGTATCTGTATAGCGCCACCTACTGTTACTTCTTTTCCTTACTTCATGTCCACCTAACTGAGGTGGTCACACACCCTCACTTTAAATCTTCAACTGTCGCAAGCCATCCCTTCTGTTAGAATCTATGTCAATTACAGGGAAAGAACTTCAGCATAAAGGACACACCCCCTTGAACTGGGATTGCAAAAGAGCTGAAGCAGAAAGCCCCCACCCCCACCCCAGGATGCCAGCCTGAAGAGAGTCATTCAAGACCAAAAGTCCCCAAAAACTGGCCAAATGTATGTCGGGTGGTAAACCTCAGGACCATAATTGGCCTCAACAATTAAACTGGTTTCACCTCTCTATGGCAGATCTCCATGGAATGTGCCCAGAAGAACAATGGTCATGGGCCAACAAGACGAGATTCCCCATCAAGACATTAAATAATCCTCTTACTTTTCACGATCAGGCTTAGACATGCTGGGGTTCCCTTCATCTATACAATACTAATTTGGATTAGGCAAACAAGACTAAACTATGAAAAATGCACCTCCAGGGCTAAATCAAGATCAATGGAGACTCTAGGCAAAGAAATGGTAGAGGGTGTTGTCTCAGCTATGGTTTCTGGACTAGAATTTATTTTTGGATTCTGTGCTTTGCTGCCAGCTAGTGGCCATAGTTATATTTGGTTTTATGAACTTATCTATGCTGTAATTTCTGTATTTCATCCTGTAACTCCACCATTTCTGTGAGCTCATATCATGTGCCCTGCAGTCTTTTCCTGTTTGCTGGAGAGAGGATTTTCCTTTGACCTCTATCACCATTTTCTTTTCATTTTTTGAAGGTACATTCAAGAAATTACCTAAAGACTTATCCATTCCATCTCCCTCACTGGAATTCTACATGCAACTTGTGTTGCTAGGGAAATGAGTATAGCGAGTTCTTCCATTGCTTGTACAAAATATTGCCACTCCCAGTCATCAGAGACTTCTCTCATGCTCCTTTTTAGCCATTGAGAACACTTGCATACTCCAAGGCAAGGGTGCTTACATGTGGGGATGGTCAGAAATAATCCTGGTTGGTCAATCATCTAAACTAGTACACTGTCAGCCTAAAGAGGGTTACAATGCCATATACCAGTGCTATACATTGTCTAAATGACAATAACTTTCATGTTATATTAAAGGGTGTCTCCAGTCTTTTTTTTTTAGAAAATCCCATCTCATTGATGAAAGATCATTTCCTCAGTGCTTACCCATCCATGGTACTACTGATTCCACCACCTTGCCTGTGATTTTACTGGCTGCTGGCTCTTGTGCTCATCCTAGACGGATGTGTTCAGGTACATATACTGTATTTTAAAGTACAGTACATACATATATACAGTGCCTTGAATAATTATTCATACCCCTTGAACTTTTCCACATTTTTCATGTTACACCCAGACACTTAAATGTATTTTATTGGGATTTTATGTGATTGACCATTGCAGAATAGCAAGTTTGTGTGAAGTGAAAAGAAAAATGATACATACCCTGTTTCCCCGAAAATAAGACCTATCCCGATAATAAGCCCTAGTGCTATTTTTATTATTATTATTACTATTACTATTATTATTACTATTATTATTACTATATACTATTATTATTATTAAAATATAAGCCCTACTCCAAAAATAAGCCCTAAGTACATTGAGGATACACTGAGAATAGGGTTATGGTCCGAGCCCAGTGGGGGTAGCTGGGGGCGGAGTCCCGCAAGTGATTTTAATGGCCAGTCAGGGCCTCTCTGCTGATGATGCTATCTGCGCAATGCTGCATACTATAGTACGCAGCGCTGCGCAGTTAGTTACCTCTATACACACACCTATACCCATACCCTATCCTGCAAGACATCTCCCCTGTGACGATCCTGCGAGACGTGACCTCAGCGCCGGGTCTCGTCAGGATCACGCTGGTTGACGGGATGACACAGCACACGCTGGATGACAGGATTGGGAGAGAAGAAGAAGTCTGGAGTAGAGTGTAGGTAAGCATATTTTTTGTATGTGTGCACAGGGGCCCGGGGCAAAAAAAAAAATGACATACTGGTATGGCCAAAAATGACATATATGGCAAAAATAAGACCTACTCCAATAATAAGCCCTAACCCTTTTTTCAGAGAAAAAAAAGAAATAAGCCCCTGTCTTATTTTCGGGGAAACACGGTAGTTTTCAAAATTTTTAATAAATAAAGATCTGAAAAGGGTGGCATGTATTCAGCCCCTGTACTCTGATGCCTGAATAAAATCCTGTGTGACCAATTGCCTTCAGAAGTCACCTAATTAGTAAATAGAGTCCAAACAGCATCAAGAAAATCAAGGCACACACCAGACAGGTCAAGGATAAAGTTGTGGAGAAAGCAGGGTTAGGGTAAAAAAAAAATATCTCAAGCTCTAAACATCTCACAGAGCACTGTTCAATTCATCGTCCAAAAATAGGAGTATGGCGCAACTACAAAGCTACCATGACATGGCAGTCCACCTAAACTGAGAGCCCAGGTAAGGAGGGCACTAATTAGAGAAGCAGCTGGGCTAAGAGGCCCGTGGTAACTCTGGAAGTGTTGCAGAGATCCACAGTTTAGGTGGGGAAATCTGTCCCCAGGACAACTATTAGCAGTGTTCTCCACAAATCTGGCCTTTATGGAAGAGTGACAAGATGAAAGGCATTTTTGGCCTAAATGCAAAACATGATGGGGTCATTTACTAACCAGAAATATGTCTATATTAGGTTTAGTGCAGATTGCGGCACAAAAGTTATTTGCACCACAATCTGCAACTTTTCCCCACTCACGCCAAGTCTAAAAGGGGGCGTGGTGGAAAAGGCGACGGGCCTGTCTCATTCATCATTTAGCCATAGAAAACGGTCTAAATCTACGCCAGCAAGCGAGCTGATGTAGATTTAGAAGCGGTGGTGGATCCGCCAAAGTTATGTAGAGGCTGGCAACTGCCGGTCTTAATAGATGACTCCCTATGTGGGGAGGGAAAATAATACTGCACATCACCCTCAACACTCCATCCTCACCGTGAATCATGGTAGTGGCAGCACCATGATGTGAGGAGGCTTTTCTTCAGCAGGGACAGGGAAGCTGTTTAGAGATGATGGGAAGATGGATGGAGCTAAGTACAACTGGAGGAACACCCAGTAGAGGCTGCAAAAGAGTAGAAACTAGAGCGGAGTTCACCTTCCAGCAGGACAACCACCCTAAACATCTAGCTAGATCTACAATGGAACGGTTTAGATCAAAGCATATTGATGTGTTAGAATGACCCAGTCAAAGACCAGACCTAAATCCCATTGAGACTTTGTGGCAAGACATGAAAATTGCTGTTCAGACGTTCTCTATACAATCTGACCGAGCGCAAGCTATTTTGCAAAGAAGAATGGGCAAAAATTTCAGCCTCTAAATGTGCAAAGCTGGTAGACACATACCCCAAAAGACTTGCTGTAATTGCATTGAAAGCTGGTCCTACAAAGTATTCACTTAGGGGATGAATACAAATGCACACCACACTTTCCACATTTTTATTTATTAAAAATATTGAAAACCCTGTATCATTTTATTTTCACTTCACACATACTTGCTACTTGGTGTTGGTCTATCACATAAAATGATAATAAAATAGATTTAAGTGAAAAAGTGTGGCTATGAATACTTTTTCAAGGCAATGTGTATTATTTGTATATATATTTATACCTTCTCTTCATATATATACAGTTTCTGCTCCCCCTCCTCAAAGCATGGCTCTCATTTCCCAGACCCCTGTGGTGGTGTGCCTACTGTAAGGTTGCTATGTGACACCCTCAGTATGCCGTCGCTATGCAGAGGGTGTGGAAATCCTAAGTAGGCCCATCTGGAGCAAAAGCTTAGGCCCCATCCCAGAAGACTAGGCCGTACTTGGCCTCTGTGATGGAAGCAGGGCCTGGGAACATCTCACCCAGCTTGCTCTGGTTCACGAGCACCTGACAAAATAAAAGTCTGGGGGTATTTTACTCAATTCTCTGTTCAGCTCGGGGCTTTCAGATGGGCCGAAATCCTCCCTGCATACTGATCTGCCTTCTATTCTGTGCCTGACAAGGGTAGACATAAATAAATTACTACCAGCCCGCGACTGCAGATCAATCTGTCCTCTAGATCCCATTCATCTCCAGACAGCCCCCATTATCCCGACGATTAAAGCTTCTAGAGAAACTTGTAAAGGATACTGTTTCTCTGTCAAACTGTAAATACCAAATGAAAAAAAATAGATGAAGAATAGGTGTCTGACCTTATTACCGAGACCAAATGAATGGCTAATGACCGCTGTGTAGAAACCGATAGGAATGACGGAAGGATTTTCGGGGTGCCAGACATTAGGAAACAAGTTCACATCTGTTTTTCATGGGGTTAAATTAGTATTCAATTGAGTAAAGGCCGGACAATGTAGACAAACATCATTCTTATGCAGACGGGATTGTTCAAACTCAGGACAACCGGAAACTGAGCGAGGCTGGCTCCGTTTTCCCGCCTCTGGTTCTCTTTGCCCTTGTGGTTTTTCAAGACTTCTTTATTGTGACAGAAAATAAAAACCTAAAATGTCTCCTTCAAAACCAAATATCATTTCAGATGACTTTTGTGAATTTTTCCTTGCTGTATGTGATTTTTTTTTTAAACATGCATGACTGCTGTTTTTTGTTTTGTTTTTTTTTGGCATTACAAAAATTTTAAAAAGAATAAAATAAGAGAACAAAACTTAATAGACAATATCCAGCAGATATCTATTGGACCAAGGCCTCATGGCTTTCAACACCATTTTGGTCCTAGATTCCAGAACCTCCCATTAATGGTATCTTCTAGCAAATGGCATGGTAAAAAAAATTCTAGTTGACATTTCCTTATAAACACATTTTGAGAGGGCCTGGCTTGGTAGGCCTGAATAAGTTCAGGGCAGTAGCACCCAGGAAAACAACTTAAACTAGATCTTCAAGATCCTGAGACCTCTAAGGTGGCCAAAGTGCTGTTAGAGTATTTCTGGTGACATCACCACTAAGCTTTTCAGGTTTCTCCTACCAAAGCAATAAATATTAGAAGTAGGTAAGTTTTTATATAGTGCTCTGGATGATAAAGCTGAGTTAGATCGAGGAGAGACTTTCCTATTTGTGAGGGAGGTGGAATGCTATGATATTTTTATATCTTTATATTTTATGGGCTGAAAAAGATGCTGAAAAAGTTGACCAAGGTTAAATATAACTCTGTTCCAGCACTACCACCAGTTCTTCAGGGTCCATTTCTGGTAAATCAGTCAGCCGATTCGATTTGGGCCTAAATCAATTGGACCTGCATCAAAATTGCGTCAATTGCCTGGAAAAGTCATTCTTTCTCCTCTCTCTCCCCCTCACTCTCTCTCTACCCGATTCTCCCAAATCGAATTACACAAAATGTAATTTCATTAGAATCAGATTTCTTTAAAAATTGGGGTCAAATTTTTGAAATTCAGAACGGATTCTCTCCTCTCCAGTGTTTAACTTCCTTTTTAAGAATAGTTACATGTAGAAATATACAAATTCATCAGACGATGTGAAGATTATTGCAAAGCCTTACAAACATCAGTGGTAAAACCGGAGGGAAGAGGTAAGGTATATAAAAGTATATGGGGGGGGTATATGTCCGTTTTCTCATTCTAAGCGAGGACTGCGGTAACAATCCCCTTCTTTAAAAAAAAAAGGGATTTTTTTGCCCTTTAAACATAAGATTGAGTCTCTAATCTGATCACATGCCTGTGATTTGCAATTTCATCCTCTCCGTACCAAGCTCTGGCCGGCCCACTGCCATCCAGGGAGAAAAAAAAATCCTTTGAAAAGAAGATTTAACGTGACTGGTTTGAAAATCTTCAACATGCACTGGAGTTTTCGACAACACACAGCGAAACCTCTCTCTGGTTATACCGGAGGGGGGGGTCTCCATAGAACTGTGTAGGCTGCCATATCTCATAAGACTCATGCAAGACATTCCTTCTGTTGTATTAACACCTTCCTTTCCAAAAAGATTAGCGGTCCTGATGGTGGCGCAAGGATTCAGTCCTTACAGCAAGTCCAAGTTGCTAAGAGACATAGACGCCGTGATATCACATAGAAATCTGCAGGAAATTCTATGCACTGCAGGGCAACTCTAAGACAACATTTAGATTTCTTCTTGCTCCGACCTCCAATGGCCTCCCTTCTCCGGCCTCTGAAATATTCTGCGTTGCTTTGAGCATTGTTTCGATTGTAAGTAAGTTTAACGCTGTTCACTTTGGCAAAGCTCTGTGAAATGTCCCTATCTGCATGCACCCATTTGGATGTATATGAAGCCCATATGGAATGAGATGGGAACAATTACCAGCTCTCTGAGAAAATGCAAGTCCCAGCTGATGCCCAGAGTCACGTCTGATCCACCAATCTAAAGCTACAAATTTATGTGCCGTGGATAAGCAGGACTGCATGGGAAGCAGGCACTTACCATCAGGAAGCTGCCAGGTGAAGGTTCCCGATGTGATTTGACAAGAATGACTTGGGAACATGTAACTATGGTCATTTTTTATGCAGTTTTTCAAAAACATTTCTCTTCACATGAAATCATCATCACCCATATAGTGTTGACGTTAAAGCAAATCTAAAATGATGACAATTGAACCGTCCCCTCCAATTTAATTACATTTTTTGTTTTATTTTTGAAAGTTTTTATTGAGTAATGGTGACTTTGCTGCTGTTCATGTGTGACCTGTTCTTTTTATCCACTTTAATATATCATGTCATTGGCCAAAAATGAGAAAAGTTTACATATTTGAAAAAAAAAATTCCCCCAAAAATTCTGGTGCAGACAAATTGCGTATTAAAATCCTTCAGCCCAGGGCGTTTTTCACACAACGGTCTGTTGTTGTGGAAATGAGTAAACATACCAGTCACTACGACAAGTTGTTAGGAAATGCAAACAAAGGGACTAATTTTGGATAATAAACACCCCTAATTACTTACGGGACTCTATTTGGTCCAGGCTTTGTAAGGCCCCTTTCACACGAGCGAGTTTTCCGCGCTGGTGCAATGTGTGATGTGAACTCATAGCACCCGCAGTGAATCCTGACCCATTCATTACAATGGGTCTGTGTACATGAGCGTTTTTTTTCACGCATCAGTTCTGCGTTGCGTGAAAAACGCAGCATGTTCTATACTCTGTGTTTTTCAAGCAGCCCTGACCCCATAGAAGTGAATGGGACAGCATGAAAAACGCATTGCATCCGCAAGCAAGGGTGGATGCAATGCATTTTTCACTGATGGTTGCTAAGAGATGTTGTTTGTAAACGTTCAGTTTTTTTTATCACGTGCGTGAAAAACGCATCAAAACGCATTTCACCCGCGCGGAAAAAACTGAACAACTGAACACAATCGCAGACAAAACTGACTGAACTTGCTTGCAAAATGGTGCAAGTTTCCCTGAACGCATCCGGACCTAATCCATGACGCTTGTGTGAAAGGGGCCTAAAGAGGCTTTGGAAAATGTGGCCATACATATTTGATAGAAGGTCGATAGGTTGATGGTTTACCACCAGTTAAACAAACGGCCCAACTGTAGGGTTGATTAACGGGAAATTGCCAATAATCAGCCTGTGTAAACGTGTCGCCTTTAAGGTCCCTTTGCATAGGACTGTCATCATAAACGAACATTCATATGAACACTCAATCACGTTAATTGGTCCATGTAAAGGTAATACCAATAACTCAATGAACAAGCAATCATTGATGTTAAAACCAAAATCATTGTTTCGAGTCCGCAGATAGTCCTATGCTGTCCAGAAACAATGAATCTGTATGGGGACGTATAAGCGATCGCTCATCTCCATACAGTGGCATTGATTGCTATTTCTAAATGCAGCTCTCACCTCCTCTGAAGAACAGGTAGTTATTGGGAATGAACGGTTCGTTACTGATGATTGCCTGCTCAATCAGCTAGTGTAAAAGGGCCTTCAAAACCATATACCTTCAAAAGCTATTGACCAAGTCCTAGTTTGACCAGCACTAGCTATCTCTTCTGACTCGTCCATACACAGGCAAGCTCCCTTCGACCAAGCACATATGTGTTTTCAATGGGGAGAGTGGAGGTAGCCACAAACACCTCTGGCATCAGCTTATCTCCCAGAAGAACAAAAGGATCAAGCATTGAAATTTTTACACACACAAGTGTTTTCCTGCTTATATTTCATCTGTTGGGGAACAGTCATGATCTGCCCATACACATTAGACTGACATTCATTCTCTCCCAAAACTGCAGGTTTAACTGACAGTCTAATGTGCATATGGGCTTTTACAGTTGTTCAAAATGGCCATCCGTGTTCAACAAGACTAGGTCTAAGATTTTTCAGTGAAGAACGTTCAACTGCACCATATACAACTGGTGACTATCGAACAGAAATCTTACACCTGACCAACCTTTTTCTGTATGATGACAGTCTGATCATTTCCATGTTTTCTAAAAGGTTGGTCATGTACAACATATGTCTATTTGATGATGGAGATCAGTGTCAGGGCCAATGGCAGTTCAGACTACCCTGGTGCTCTCTCCAAGTTCAGGATCCATGAGCTATGCCTGTATTCTGTTAAGAGGGCCAGGAAACCATCTGTGGTCAATTTAAGAATATAATAAAGCTGAAGATTATATTAGGTCATGAGAGGTCATGGTCATGAGAGAAAGTCTTGAGATCTTCATGTGATGACAAAACATGATTTCAAATACTTTAACCTCTTGTGATCATCCTGCCCTAATGAACATGGTGGATAACCTTTCCATTGTCCACAGAGCGTTGATTACACTAAGCCACCCCAGATCTCAGAGACAGAGAGTGAGTGAGCTAATATGGATAGTAATAAAACAAGTAAAAGAAGAGGTCACCATGTTGACAGGTGTCTACGAGACAGCAGATGGACCTCTGTAGAAAAAGACCCACTTTGGCATCCTATAAGATCCTGCAACAAGGTTGGTTTCCCCAGAGGGTCATATAAAACCATAGCAGAAAAAAAAATTCTCATTAAATTACTCACACAAACCTCACAGCTTGACACTTGCTAACTCACAATGATGACTATGGCTGTGTCTCGTCCTGATGTCGACACCACTGGAAGCTAGTTTGATTGATAGCTCCTGGGGTTTGTTATCCTCCCAAAGTGATTAAACTATGGATACAACTCAGGAGGGTATGGCTGGACTTTCAAAGGAAAATACTGGTGGTCTGGTCAGGCCCATGACAGAGTGATGACAGTGATATCATAAGTCTTTGCAATGGATGTAATTGACAAAAAGATTTTTTTTTCTAAACCATGGCAACCAATAAAATTTTAGATATAGCTTGGGCCAATATTCAGCTGTTGCTATGGGCTGCAATGTGCTTTATTATGTGTTTAAGACATAATTTTTTTTGTGGCTCACTAGACAGTTTTAAAATTATTTGGATAGGGTGGAGTGGCTTTGAAAAAGGAGCATGGCTTCAAATGCACCAAATTGTATCAAAATTGCAGCATGATTTTGGCACAAAATATTGGTCTAAAGTCAACCAAAAGTTGGCATAAAGAAAGGGTCTAACGAGGTACCAAACCTGTTACAGAAAGTGAGCCACTGTGATAGATTTGCAGCATCTTCTATGTGCCTGGCCTTATTTTAAAAGGGTTGTGCAGCCAGTAATATCCTGAGGATAGCTCATCAATGTCTGACCGGTGGGAGTTCGAATCCCAGCACCCCTGCCAATCAATAGTTTGAAGAGGCAACAGCGCTCGTCCAAGCACTACTTCATGTTGAAGATTACATTGCACGTTGTCTCTCTTACAACGGTGGCACAGTGTAATTACAAGTGATTGTTCTATTCAAGTGAATGGAATAAGCACTTATTAGCCCCACCTCCTCTTCAAACAACTGACCGGCGGTGGTGTCAGGAGTCAGACGCCCACCAATCAGATATTGATGACCTATCCTGGCTGCACAACCACTTTAGGCTCTCTAAATTTAGGACAAATTAATAAATGCCCTCCAGTGCTTCTTGACAGAAATTGAAGGCATTCAGAGATCTATGGACATCTATGGGGGGGGCTAATAAAAAGTGACAATTAGTTCATTATCATTAAGTTTTTGTAGTGAGGTCTATGATAATACCCATAATTTTTTTTGTCCTCCACCAGGAATTGACTATTTCTGAAAGATAAAATCACTCAATGGCTATATTAATTGCTAGTCCTAGCCATCCAACATTTAAAAAATATAGGTTAAAAAAAGTAGGTAAAGTTAAAAAAAAATGGCTGTCCCAAAGTAAAAACATTTAGATACAGTAGCCTAACAAAAAAACACAAATATTTTTTTTTCCCTTAAATTTACATGAAGTAAAAATAGTGTAGAAGACTAACCAAAAATGTAAAAAAAAATGCAATCTGCTTCAACATCAGATTGAGCAACATTTTAAAAAAAAAACAAAAAGACTACCATGGTTTTGTTTTAAAACTGCAATTTTAATGAATTTCTACACTTTTCTATTCCCCAAAAATGATATCCTCAATATATTTAAAAAAAAAAATTCAGCCCAAATGTAATTTTATTATTGTATTTTTATGGAGGAATATTTGTTGCCTTTAAAATCCTTTTTTAGTCTGAGAACTTAATTAAAAATATAGAATTTTGTCTTTACCCTTTTTACCGGCCTTTAACAAAAACTCTACTCTCACAAAAACATGATTGAAAAAAAGGAGTTGAGTTCTCAAGCTCGAAAGAAAACAGATCAACATAAATTATCCGTCCGTAGTGATGACTGCTTTCCTTTCAAAAATTTAATAAAAAAAGGGAGCCACTTGATGAATAATTTAGCAAATAAAGCACCAACTAAAATTACTGGCATGTCAGCCATGGTCATCAAAACTCCATTTGCTTGGTAATTACAACGCAATTTGAGGGAATCCAACTATTTGCTCTGGTATCCTTTTATTTGACTATATACATTTTACTAATCCTTTTTATTTTCCTACGGCAACACTCATTTTCTCATGCCTCCGAACAAGGCCTCAGATTCCCTTGGGTTCTTAGAACACGTTTTAGGCTTGGGGTGGATGTCTGTGTCTGTTTTCTGTGGTATTGTGGTAAAGGCAAGGTCTACATCCTAGTGGTAGAGATGGCTAATTAAGACAATAGCGGCCTTTGGACAATCGGGGGGCTGACGGATGAATAAGAGTCTAGACAGCAGCTTCAGTCCTCTGTCGGAATTTTAACTCTGCTGAGCTTCTGTTTCCCTTAACTCCATCAATCCCCCTCTGTCGGCCCCCAACATCTCATTCCCCGGCTTTTTTTATTTAAATTTTATTTGTGTCTGACCTTAAACAATTCATCTTTTCACAGACTTGTCCAGACTGACAGCTAAGTTTTTATTATGGAAGGGGGTCTAGTGCTTGTGCCTTTATAGAGACTTTCAACGAACAACAGCTACGTCATGATCAAGGAATTTTCCTGAAGGCTTTATCGAGTTTTGAAGACTTGGCCACTTGTGTATCCTATAGAAAGTATATGTAAAAGAATAAACATTGAGATCGCCTCTTCTAAGAGTTTGTACTCGCTACTCATTGCTATAATAGGGGTCAAAAATTCTAATACAGGTTTATCATTTCTACGGAGTATATTTTTGAATTCATTGTTTAACTGGGAGGACCACCCATATACAGGCTTGGAAATTTCAATTTGTATATCTCTTACCTAATAGACCATAATACCCACTATGAATAGGGTGATACATGTAACTGGCTTACTGAAAATAGGTTTAAGATTGGTTGTTTTATTCATGGGTCACTATAAAAAGAACACAGAAAAGATATAAGGTAAAAATTTGAAATTACATCTAAAATAAAACACAAGATGTTTTTTTTAAATCTACAAAAAGTGAAAAATCTAAAACCTTGGTTGGGGTTTTGTACAATTAAATGAGGTATTAAATTTAAAACAAAAAAAGTTTTTTTGATCTGCAAAGAGAAAATTCCCACATGAAATTCCCAACAGATGTAGAAGATTTCCATATGTTGTCACCATAGATGTCTCCAGAGATGTCAAGGCAGTAAAAATTCTGATTGTCCGCCATGCTTAGCTGCATTTGATGTGATGGTACCACAGTCAATTATAGTCCAATATAGCCTGATGGTCTGGAATGTTCTGAAATCTATGGTAGTTCTCGGGCGCTGAGTCCGGTATTGACTGGTGGTCTGAAATGTGCTGAAGTCCTGATATGTGACATGTGTGACCCCAGTATTTTATCGTCATAATTATTAAAATCTGATGATCGTAATTTGCAATTATTACAAACCTTACAAACTGAACATGAACTGAAAATTACTAATAAATGGGTTGGGCTAAATTAAAAAAAAACATTAAAAGGAGGGGGGTATGAAATCAACTAAATGAAGTTGGTCACCCATTCAAATCTCCTCGGTGGAACAATGATGTTGTGTTCTTGGCTGCAGGGATGACATCTTCATAGCATGGGATCAATAGTTGGCTGCAGCTGTCACGTACGGTATACGGAAACGTCACTGCCGCAGTCATGTAAACATCGTCCAGCTGGTAGGATCGAAGCTGCAGCGTCAGAATGGCCCACCAGAGAACCAGACGGCGAAGGCTCTGATCCCATAGTGAGCCCCAAAGGTCCAGGAAAAAATACTTTTGGAGCTGCTTCTGGAGACAATAAGTTGCCACTAGGGTCTATTTCTTTGAATCAAAACCTATTAGACCTTATTGATGACATGAGAGTTGGGCCCCTCTCGTGGGCCCAAGGAACCTCAGTCCGACCCTGCAGATCAAGGGCGGATTGGCCATAGACCTTACAGGGAAATTTCCCGGTGGGCCGATGCCCTGGGGGCCGCCTGAGCTCTCCTCACGGGCAGCCAGTGGAAGTTTATGGGGAAGTATTTTGTGATGGTCTGTGGTATTTGGCTCTGTTGGGTGGTATAATGTGCCACAATATGGTATTGATGGCCCTGCCTTCCATCAATTTGGACCCGACTACCAAACGGGGCCACTTTTGGTATTTTTTCCAGGGCCACTGCTGCAGATGATGAATAAGAGGAGAGTTTTAAAGGGTAAGAATAACTCTGTTTAATGTGTTTACACCTTCCTGCCTTTTAACTCAATCAACCTCTTTAACTTCTGTTCTCTACTGAATTTTCTAAAAAAAACAAAATGTTAGAGGGCGCCGTGACCTCTTTGATTGACAGCCCATACAACAATGGGCCTTTTTTTCCTTTTCTCGAGTCACCTGCAATTTTCCACTTGTCTTGAGCCAGAGGGGTCTCTCTTTAGGCCGGCGTATTTATAAAGTGGGGAGTTCGAGGATCCGTTGGCGGTTTGCTAACTAAACTCAGTCCAATAGCTGTTAGCTTGTCCCTTAGTAAAATACAGCCACTTAGGTAGCAGGACACAGAACCCAAAGTGAAAAGCTGGTGATTAAGCCACTGAACTACGCAATTAACATGAGTAGGAAATTGTGGCAGAGTTTCCATGACAATAAAGCGAAATTATATAAAAGAATCGGTAATTACGGGTAAGTAAACATGAAGGGCTTCTTTCACAGAGGAAATACATAGGGACGATTTCAATGCTAATTTCCAGGCTTTATTGTGGGAAACAAAAGTACTTTCTCTTTTTGCTCATATCGCCACAGACTGGCTTTAGCTAAAAAACAAAAAAAAAAATTCTGGTACAAAAGCTCTTTGAATGCCATCCTCTTAGGTAAAATAACAGTTTTTTTCGCCTTCCTGGATTGTCTTTGTAATGAAATGAATAAAACGACTTGTAAATGGCGTTATTTTGACATTTGGGTGCGTGGTCACCGGTAGTTTGCGGTTGAAGTCACACAATGGCGGCGTGTAATATCCCCCCTTGTGTGATAAATAAACAGTGATTGCGGTGTCGGACTGACACGCCGGCATCACTCCATTTATCAGGGATTAATACACCAGTCATAATACCAAACGCTCGTTCATTTATCTTTTTTTTGTTGTTTGTGTATTTGAGAAGTAAATCTGTTTTACCGGGGGCTGATGGGTAAAATATGGCTGCCGCTCCTGCAGCTGTAGGAGAAGCAATATGGCCTGTGTAATGGATAATTGTTATCCGCCTAGGGTGTATTCATATCATCGTATTTTCAAGATTTTTTTCAGATCGCACACAGACCTATTCCTTTATATGGGGCCGCAAAAAATGTAGATGGCGGACAGATGTCATCCGTGTGGCCGAGCCGCAAATCATAGAACATGTCCTACTGTGGAAGAGGCATTTTTCAATGGTGCCCACAAAAAGTGCGGGACGCGATGCACACAGACCACATAGGTGATTTGCAGACCGCTATTACATCTCCCACTGGGGGTTGTCACCTTTCACCATCGGTACGGTACTTACCTGTCCAGTGTGTAGTGGTAATAATCAGTCCATACTTTCTTGGGATGGGATAAATTATATGGGGGTGGAGAAAAAGCAGGATAAATGATCAGGGGTAATATTACCCACACAGTGCACCCCACTGATAGAAACAGACCCTCACTACTCCTCTTAAAGAAATCAGTACCACAAAAGTACCCAGGGCCTGGCACAAGGGTGTGGCTGTCATTGTTATGGGGACACTTTGGCTGTCATTGTTAGGGAGACACTTTGACTGTCATTATTATGGGGGCACTTTGGCTGTCACTGTTATGGGGGCACTTTGGTTGTCATTGTTATGGGGGCACTTTGGCTGTCATTGTTATGGGGGCACTTTGGCTGTCATTGTTATGGGGGCACTTTGAACGTCATTGTTATGGGGGCACTTTGACTGTCATTGTTATGGGGGCACTTTGGCTGTCATTGTTATGGGGACACTTTGGCTGTCATTGTTATGTGGACACTTTGACTGTCATTGTTATGGGGGCACTTTGAACGTCATTGTTATGGGGGCACTTTGACTGTCATTGTTATGGGGCACTTTGGTTGTCATTGTTATGGGGGCACTTTGGCTGTCATTGTTATGGGGACACTTTGGCTGTCATTGTTATGGGGGCACTTTGAACGTCATTGTTATGGGGGCACTTTGACTGTCATTGTTATGGGGCACTTTGGTTGTCATTGTTTATGGGGACACTTTGGCTGTCATTGTTATGGGGGCACTTTGAACGTCATTGTTATGGGGGCACTTTGACTGTCATTGTTATGGGGCACTTTGGTTGTCATTGTTATGGGAACACTTTGGCTGTCATTGTTATGGGAACACTTTTACTGTCATTGTTATGGGGGCACTTATGGCTGTCATTGTTATGGGGACACTTTGGCTGTCATTGTTATGGGGACACTTTGGCTGTCATTGTTATGTGGACACTATGGCTGTCATTGTTATGGGGACACTTTGGCTGTCATTGTTATGGGGGCACTTTGGCTGTCACTGTTTATGGGGGCACTTTGGCTGTCATTGTTATGGGAACACTTTTACTGTCATTGTTATGGGGGCACTATGGCTGTCATTGTTATGGGGACACTTTGGCTGTCATTGTTATGTGGGCACTATGGCTGTCATTGTTATGTGGGCACTATGGCTGTCATTGTTATGGGGACACTTTGGCTGTCATTGTTATGGGGCACTTTGGCTGTCACTGTTATGGGGGCACTTTGGCTGTCACTGTTATGGGGGCACTTTGGTTGTCATTGTTATGGGGGCACTTTGGCTGTCATTGTTATGGGGGCACTTTGGCTGTCATTGTTATGGGGGCACTTTGGCTGTCATTGTTATGTGGACACTTTGACTGTCATTGTTATGTGGACACTTTGACTGTCATTGTTATGGGGGCACTTTGAACGTCATTGTTATGGGGGCACTTTGGTTGTCATTGTTATGGGAACTCTTTGGCTGTCATTGTTATGGGAACACTTTGGCTGTCATTGTTATGTGGACACTTTGACTGTCATTGTTATGTGGACACTTTGACTGTCATTGTTATGGGGGCACTTTGAACGTCATTGTTATGGGGGGCACTTTGGCTGTCATTGTTATGGGGGCACTTTGGCTGTCATTGTTATGGGGGCACTTTGGCTGTCATTGTTATGTGGACACTTTGACTGTCATTGTTATGTGGACACTTTGACTGTCATTGTTATGGGAACACTTTTACTGTCATTGTTATGTGGGCACTATGGCTGTCATTGTTATGGGGACACTTTGGCTGTCATTGTTATGGGGACACTTTGGCTGTCATTGTTATGTGGGCACTATGGCTGTCATTGTTATGTGGACACTTTGGTTTTCATTGTTATGGGGCACTTTGGTTGTCATTGTTATGGGGACACTTTGACTGTCATTGTTATGGGGACACTTTGGCTGTCATTGTTATGGGAACACTTTTACTGTCATTGTTATGTGGGCACTATGGCTGTCATTGTTATGGGGACACTTTGGCTGTCATTGTTATGGGGACACTTTGGCTGTCATTGTTATGTGGGCACTATGGCTGTCATTGTTATGTGGACACTTTGGTTTTCATTGTTATGGGGCACTTTGGTTGTCATTGTTATGGGGACACTTTGACTGTCATTGTTATGGGGACACTTTGGCTGTCATTGTTATGGGGACACTTTGACTGTCATTGTTTATGGGGACACTTTGGCTGTCATTGTTATGGGGACACTTTGGCTGTCATTGTTATGGGGGCACTTTGGCTGTCACTGTTATGGGGACACTTTGGCTGTCATTGTTATGGGGACACTTTGACTGTCATTGTTATGGGGGCACTTTGGCTGTCATTGTTATGGGGGCACTGTGGCTGTCATTGTTATGGGAACACTTTGGCTGTCATTGTTATGGGGTCACTTTGACTGTCATTGTTATGGGGGCACTGTGGCTGTCATTGTTATGGGAACACTTTGGCTGTCATTGTTATGGGTCACTTTTGTCATTGTTATGGGGGCACTTTGGCTGTCATTGTTATGGGGGTATTTGACTGTCATTGTTATGGGGACACTTTGGCTGTCATTGTTATGGGGGCACTTTGGTTGTCATTGTTATGGGGGCACTTTGGTTGTCATTGTTATGGGGCACTTTGACTGTCATTGTTATGGGACACTTTGGCTGTCATTGTTATGGGGACACTTTGGCTGTCATTGTTATGGGGACACTTTGACTGTCATTGTTATGGGGGCACTTTGACTGTCATTGTTATGGGGACACTTTGGCTGTCATTGTTATGGGGCACTTTGACTGTCATTGTTATGGGAACACTTTGGCTGTCATTGTTATGGGGACACTTTGACTGTCATTGTTATGGGGGCACTTTGACTGTCATTGTTATGGGGACACTTTGGCTGTCATTGTTATGGGAACACTTTGACTGTCATTGTTATGGGGGTATTTGACTGTCATTGTTATGGGGACACTTTGGCTGTCATTGTTATGGGAACACTTTGGCTGTCATTGTTATGGGGACACTTTGGTTGTCATTGTTATGGGGCACTTTGACTGTCATTGTTTATGGGGACACTTTGACTGTCATTGTTATGGGGGCACTTTGGCTGTCATTGTTATGGGGACACTTTGGCTGCCATTATTATAGGGCACTTTGGCTGTCATTGTTATGCGGGCACTGTGGCTGTCATTGTTATGGAGACACATTGGCTGCCATTATTATGGGGACACTTTGGCTGTCATTGTTATCGGGGCACTTTGGCTGTCACTGTTATGGGGACACTTTGGCTGTCATTGTTATAGGGACACTTTGGCTGTCATTGTTATGGGGACACTTTGGCTGTCATTGTTATGGGGGCACTTTGGCTGTCATTGTTATGGGGGCACTTTGACTGTCATTGTTATGGGGCACTGTGACTGTCATTGTTATGGGGGCACTTTGGCTGTCATTGTTATGGGGGCACTTGGTTGTCATTGTTATGGGGGCACTTTGGCTGTCATTGTTATGTGGACACTTTGGCTGTCATTGTTATGGGGGCACTGTGGCTGTCATTGTTATGGGGGCACTTTGGCTGTCACTGTTATGGGGGCACTTTGACTGTCATTGTTATTGGGCACTGTGGCTGTCATTGTTATGGAGACACATTGGCTGCCATTATTATGGGGACACTTTGGCTGTCATTGTTATGCGGGCACTTTGACTGTCATTGTTATGGGGGCACTTTGGCTGTCATTGTTATGGGGGCACTGTGGCTGTCATTGTTATGGAGACACATTGGCTGCCATTGTTATGGGGACACTTTGGCTGTCATTGTTATGGGGACACTTTGGCTGTCATTGTTATCGGGGCACTTTGGCTGTCACTGTTATGGGGGCACTTTGGCTGTCACTGTTATGGGGGCACTTTGACTGTCATTGTTATTGGGCACTGTGGCTGTCATTGTTATGGAGACACATTGGCTGTCATTATTATGGGGACACTTTGGCTGTCATTGTTATGGGGCACGGTGGCTGTCATTGTTATGGGGGCACTTTGACTGTCATTGTTATGGGGGCACTTTGGCTTTCATTGTTATGGGGGCACTTTGGCTGTCATTGTTATGTGGACACTTTGGCTGTCACTGTTATGGGGGCACTTTGGCTGTCACTGTTATGGGGGCACTTTGACTGTCATTGTTATGGGGCACTGTGGCTGTCATTGTTATGGAGACACATTGGCTGTCATTATTATGGGGACACTTTGGCTGTCATTGTTATGGGGGCACTGTAGATGTCACTGTTATGTTGACATTGTGGCTGTAACTACCATGGGGGCACTGTTGCTGTCACCAAAATAGGAAGCAATGTGACTGTCATTGCTATTGTTGTCTTCATGAGCTGAGATTCCCACCACTCTCTAAACCGAAAGAGCGTGTGGTGCAGATCCGCCTCCTGGACACTTGAGAGTGACTAATTTGGCAGAATAAGACGTCATATTAGCACATTTTCTGATCAGAAATGTTCCACATTCAGGTCAGTTCAGCATGGTCAAAACTGCTGACAGATTCTACTTTTAACCCTTTACTAATGCAATGCTGTTAAATCATGTGACTTGCCTGAACAAGGCCTCAATCTGAAATGTTATGAATTTTTTAATTTTTATCATTTTTGATTACGATTGGACCATTTCCTGCACTGAATCTGGAATGATAAAGGATCAGATCCCAGATTACGGAATATTCAAGCCATTGATATATGCAGAAAAGAGCAGAGGGTCAGTCCCTTCACAAGGGAAATCCTGGCTACTGAAACCTCCGGGTTACCATAGTAATTTCAAAAATTTCCCTCCTCTGTAATTTGCATCGTGTATTCATAATGAAGGCATCTTGCAGCCTGAATCGTCCCACTGCTTTTTAACCCCTTCTTCTGTGGGTCAATGCGTATCTCATATACCAGTATATTATATGTTGGCTCTTTTGCATTCGCCAGCATCTTTTTCTTTGTATGGCAGAATATTGGCGCACTTTCCATTGTGCATAATTTAGACACTGCGCCTGAAATTTTTCTCAAAATTATTTTAGGGTGCAAAATGTGAGGGTTTATAATAAAATGGCTATGTGGGGGTGGAGGTGAGTATCGGGATGTGGTAAAGGATGTAAATGTGGCCTGGGTAAGGCCATTAACTCCAAGATGTCTAATAGAGGTGTTCTGGTGGGAAAATTCAGAAAGACGATTGGGTGATAATGGCTGGGTGGGCTGGTAGAGTCGGAATATACCTACATTTACCTGGTGATGTTTGACCCCTTTTGACTGGACATATGGAGCATGCTGTGTGATAGTATTCAGACGCAAAATAATGGGGGGCGCCATTAATAAAGTCGCTCCTTAGCCACGCCCCTTTTCTAGACATTTCAAAATGCTCTAGTGTTATAAAAAGTGTCTAAAGCACCTAATATTCTGGTGCACCACATCTATGCCATTTTCTTGCATTATTAAGGTCCATTCACACGTCCGCAAGTGTTTTGTGGTCCGCAAATTGCGAATCCCCAAAACACGGACACCGGCCATGTGTGTTTCGCATTTTGCGGACCGCACATAGCCGGCACTATGATAGAAATGCCTTTTGTTGTCCGTGGCTGCAGAAAAGAATAGGACATGTTCTATTTTTTTGCGGGACCGCGGAACGGAAGTGCGGATGTGGACAGAACACAGTGTGCTGTCCGTATCTTTTGCAGCCCCATTAAAAATGAATGGGTCTGCACCCATTATACGGACGTGTGAATGGACCTTTAGGGTCATTTATCAAACAGGTGTAAAGTAGAACCGGCTTAGTTGCTTATACCAACCAATCAGATTCCACCTTTCATTTTCCAAAGAAGCTGTCAAAAATGAAAGGTGGAATCTGATTGGTTGCTATGGGTAACTAAGCCAGTTCTACTTTACAGCAGTTTAATAAACTACCCCATATGTGACAGAATTCTGGCGCGTTTTGCTTAGTAAATCTCCCCTATTGTGTTTTGGCGTCCGTGCAAAGCTGTGATCTTGAACTTTTGGTCCATCAAGTTACGCCAAGGCCTTGGTGGGGCAGATGAAGATTTCTAGTGTCTGTCCAGACGTTCAGCATGGTAATTCGCAGGGTGCAACCCTTTCCACAGAACCCTTTTTTAGTACATGCTCAACCCCTTTACGGCCTTGCCCTCTCAATGCATTTTTGGGGACCACTCACAGTTAGTGCTGATCCTCGGGAGGTACGCAGAGGCATTCCCGACACATCGGAGATTCGCCAAGATTCCCAGGAGTCCAGGACGTCTCTCCTTTTCAGAAGCCTCACAGACATTACAGGAGAGTTGGCAGACATGGGGATGGGACTGGGCGAGTAGGGCAAGTCCCTGTTCGATCGACCCAGGGTATGCCATGGATGATGAAGGGACAGCCCCTCTTTTTGATCCAAGTCCCTCTGTCCCTCTTTGCTCCTTAAATGTCCCTCTTTTTGACCTGGAGAATTAATGCATAAATGTGCATTAATAAATTTACTAAATTGCTCCTTACTAAACTATCTGTATGGATTCTACCTGTATATTAGACCAGAACTTCATTATTTGGTGCAATTTGGACCTTAAAATATCTATAATCTGATGATTTATGAGCTAATATTTAAATGGACATTGAAGTGCAATAAAAAAATTGCTGCAGGGGCTCCAGTAATTATGCTTTGGGCGGAGTTAGAGGCACGGTCTAGTATGAAAAAAAAACTGCCATGATGTGCACCGCACACATTGTCCCTCTTTGCAATTTTTAAAAGTTGGGAGGTATGTGGCTGACCTCCACCAAGTGTTCAGACATGATAATGTGACAGAAAAAGTAGCTCCATGAGAGTCCATATAGAAGACAGCTACTCCTGTCATAGAAATTGAGACAGGTGACACATTAAACCAGGCTTGGTAACTTTAGAACGTCATCTATACTGTAAAATGGGCTGAGATCTTAGAGCACATCCGTCCAGTCCATCATGGTTGTCCTGCACAGATACAGCAGTCTGCGGAAACCCACAGCATGTTATTTTTGTCCTGTCCATGTTACCAGTTGCACAGGAGATTAGAAATGTGAGCGGCCATGATGACTGTATTAGAGGAAGAAGAAGGAAGAACCTGCAGATATGAGGTAAAAATGTCTCCAAGGGACACACTGAACCAGTCTGTACACTGTGTAGGAGTTAGGACAGTAGAACTACAAGTCCCAGCACATACCTCCCAACTTTTGAAAATTGCAAAGAGGGACAATATGTGCAGCGCGCATCACGGCAGTTTTTTTATACTAGGCCACGCCTCTAACTCCGCCCAAATCATAATTACTGGAACCCCTGCAGCCTTTTTTTTTTCTTGCGCTTCATTGTCCATATAAATATAAACACATAAATTATCAGATTATAGATATTTTAAGGTCCAAATTGCACCAAATAATGAAGTTCTGCTCTAATATACAGGTAGAAACCAAACAGATAGTTTAGTAAGAAGCAATTTAGTAAATGTATTAATGCACAATTATGCATTAGTTCTCCAGGTCAAAAAGAGGAACATTTAAGGATCAAAGAGGGACAGAGGGACTTAGGTCAAAAAGAGGGACTGTCCCTCCCAAAGAGGGACACTTGGGAGGTATGCCAGCACTTCTTCACAACACCAGAGGCCTCCTAAAGCCAGGGAGCAGGCAGCCATTCTGTGACAAGGAGCAGTCAGATACATTTATGACAGGGGGCTGGCAGCCATTTTGGGGAATAATGTAGGCAGAATCAATTGTGTGACAGGAAAATGGCATCTATTTAGTGACAGAGCTTGCAGCCATTTTGTGTCAGCAAGCTGGCATCCATTTTGTGATAGGAACATGGCAGTCTTTTATTGTAACAGGATGCTGGCAGCCATTTTGGGGCATATTATAGGCAGCATAAATTTCGTGACAGGAAGCTGGAAACCAGTTTGTGACAGGAAAACAGTAGCCATTTTGTGACAGGGAGCTGGCAACCAGTTTGTGACGGCAAAATAGCTGCCATTTTATGACAGCGACCTGGCAACCAATTTGTCAGAGGGAGCTAGGAGCCATTTTTTGACAGGGACCTAGCATCCATTTTGGGGCCTAAATTAGGGAGCATCAATTTCATGACCGGGAGCTGGTAACCAGTTTGTGACAGGAAAATAGCTGCTATTTTGTGACATGGAGCTGATAACCAGTTTGTGACAGGAAAATAGCTGCTATTTTATGACAGGGAGCTGGCAGCCAGTTTGTGACAGGGAGATGGGAGCCATTTTGTGAAGGGAGCTGGGGGCCATTTTGTGATGATCTGTAGGTACTTAACAACACATCTGTAAGACATGTGCAACCAGGTTTCTTCCTGAAGTTGCAGTGAAAGCACAGTTTTGGTTGGTTGGCACTAGCTTTCACTGTTTATATGGCTGCCTGGTGTCACTATAGGTAAGTTCATCTACTGATATAAACTGAACAGCCATAGCATTAAAAGTGAATAACATTGACTATTTTGTGAAAATGACTCCAGTCCAGGGGTGAGAAATATTTGATGGAAAGTGAACAGTCAGTTCTTGTTGGAAGCCGGAAAAATTAACTAGCATCAGGGTCTGATCAACTTTGGGAGCCCATGCTGACCCCTGTCCATTACCAAAAGTGTCTACAATGGGGACATGAGCATCAGAACTGGACCATGGCCCAATGAAAAAAAGGTGGGCAAATCTGATGTCCACCTTATGATATATCCTGTTCACTTGAGCTGTATTTGCACTGAATTGTGGCAAAGGTTAAGGCACAGTCATTTCATACTAAGAGACCTTGGGAATTTCCAGCCTGTGCACCGAGAAGCTACTAATTTTACACTTCTGTCATAAAGGACTATGCAGAGCTGAGTTTTGGAGGCAAAGGCCAGACACAGTGACCTTTTGACCATCTGGTTTAGCTCTGTCAGACTGTTGTTTATGACTCAAAATTGTTGGTTATTCCCATTGACTTGAATTGAGGCCCAGTACAAGTCTATGGAAGCCTTGAACTGCAACATTGATTCTGTTAGGCTGTGCTTCTCCTGCTTCACCCCTCCCACTAAAATGTTCTGTATCAGAAGAAGATACTGAGTTGGGGATACTTTGTGGCATGGATTCTTTGGTTCCACTTACGTGAGTGTGCATCTAACGAACTTTCCTTTCTTTTATAGGGCATCCTCGTGATCGTCGGTTGGACTTTCTCCAATCAATCTTCTTCCTTGGACTGTTCCACTTCATCTGTTACCAGGTATGTATATATAATATAAATTGAGTTTGCACATACAAACTAGAGAGGTCATGACACCATGCCTCCCCTATTTGCATATGCAAACATGGTTTGGTCAGACCCTGGGTCACCAGCACTTGGACCAGAGGGCCAGCTGGATGACTGAACCACAGACCATGGGTCACCAGCCCTGTGACCAAGGAGCCAGCCGGACAACTGAGCTACAGACCCTTGGTCAGGGCAGGGCTGCTTCTGCCATGAGGTGAGATGAGGATCTCGCCTCAGGCGGCAGTTTTATGTAATTCTGAGGGGCGGCATCCACACAGCAGTTAAACACTGCTGGTGGATGCGCTGCGCTCTGCATCAGCTTTTTGTGCCCCCCTCAGACCAGCCCACCCAGCCACTTAAAAAAAAACATACTTACCTGTCCTGCGCTGCTGCTGCCCTCATGTTCTGCGCTCCACTGTCTTCCCTTCCGGCGCACACTGTGACCTGACGCAGCGTCAGGTCATAGTGCACGCCGGAAGGGAAGACAGTGGAGCGCGGGAGCTGAGGGCAGCAGCAGCGCAGGACAGGTAAGTATGTTTTTTTTAAGTGGCTGGGTGAGCTGGTCTGAGGGGGGCACAAGAAGCTGATGCAACGCTGATCTGAGGTCTGGGGGGCACAACGAAGGCACAAGACGCTGATCTGAGGTCTGGGGGGGCACAACGAAGGCACAAGACGCTGATCTGAGGTCTGATGGGGGCACATTGTGTTGATCTGAGGTCTGATGGGGGCACAAGACGCTGATCTGAGGTCTGATGGGGCACAAGACGCTGATCTGAGGTCTGATGGGGGCACAAGACGCTGATCTGAAGTCTGATGGGGGCACAAGACGCTGATCTGAGGTCTGATGGGGCACAAGACGTTTATCTGAGGTCTGATGGGGGCACAAGACGCTGATCTGAGGTCTGATGGGGGCACAAGAGGCTGATCTGAGGTCTGATGGGGGCACAAGAGGCTGATCTGAGGTCTGATGGGGGCACAAGACGCTGATCTGAGGTCTGATGGGGGCACAAGATGTTGATCTGAGGTCTGATGAGGGCACAAGACGCTGATCTGAGGTCTGATGGGGGCACATTGTGTTGATCTGAGGTCTGATGGGGGCACAAGAGGCTGATCTGAGGTCTGATGGGGGCACAAGAGGCTGATCTGAGGTCTGATGGGGGCACAAGACGCTGATCTGAGGTCTGATGGGGGCACAAGACGCTGATCTGAGGTCTGATGGGGGCAAGAGAAGGGGGCGCCATTTCATTTTTCGCCTCAGGCAGCAGAAAAGCTCGAAGCGTCCCTGGGTCAGGGTACCCGCCTTCTGGAGAGAGAAGGACAGCTAGTTCAGATCTTTCCTCAGCATGAAACCTTCCTCTACCCGGGAGGAGACTGGAGAAGACAGCCCAGTGCCTTCGTTTGTATTGTTTTGCACCTAAATTTCTCCAGTAAATAAGCACACTGGTTTACTGCAGACCCAGACTATCGACAGGGTGGGTCATTTATATGGAAAGTTTTCCCCCTCCCATATACTGATGTTCCACAAACAGGACGTTAATATCACCAACCATTCCCATTTTATTTAGGTGTATCCATATAAATGGCCCACCCTACAGATTTATTTCCTATTGGGGTGCACCACGTCTTACACCCCTTGCACCCCTCTTGAGAGCAGCAATACTTGGTGACACCTCAGTGGTGCCTAAAGGAGCCAGCGTAGCATTGGCGGCCACCTTAAACCAAGCCACTGCAGGTCAGTGATACATGATGGCACCTGGTAATAATAGGACACTCTATGCCTCTTTGTCAACGAGGTAAAATGTTGGCCTGGTCTCACTATGCTACTCTTTTCCTCATTGTCATGAGATGGATGCCATTATCCCCCATAATTACACAATGCATTCGAGGTTCATGTCCCTTCTATCCTACTGAAATTTGCAGGTTCAGCCTTTATTTATCGTATGTGTATGGTCACCTTAAGAAATAAAAATTGGGTCACCCTATGAGTAAAGACACCAGGGTCCATATATAAATTGATGCTAATGAGCTGTTTATATGTTTGGTTGATGTTCTAAAGTTAAAGGCTGTGGTGAGTCTTCTTGGATGGATGGCTGGAGAAGGTTTGTCAGACACTAAACTTGCCATCTTTCATGTGAACCGCGCCGACTGCAGTTGTTATGGAAACGCTTAGGTGGATCTGAAAGATTCTGGTTTCTAACGTTGAACTAAATAAAGAAAAAACATTGGAGGCTGACGGCCCTTATCTAGTGCTGAGACGTTAATGTGTATCCACCATCCAGCAAACCCTTAACCTGTACATTACTGAAACAGAAACACTCATGAGGTAAGATGCCTGATGGTGTTAAAGGGGTTCTCCAGCTTTTTGGACGTTTTTTTAGCTGTCAGCTCCAGCCTCCAATACCTGTTGTAAAAACAGCGCCCCTTTCCAGCTCACTGGTCAGCTTCAGCTTTCTGGTCCCCGTCCTGTAAACTTTCCAGTGAATGTGGTCACTTGCAACATTGCAGTCAATGACTGGCCTTAGCAGTGATTTGTCCCCAAGCAGCATGTCACTACTGGGTCACCTGCCAGTTGGGGATGTGCCACCGCTAGGGACAGTCATTAGCTGCAATGGCACAAACTGCTTTGTGTGCACAAGAATATAACTACTATAATACTGCTCCTATGTACAAGAATATAACTACTATAGTGCTGCTCCTATGTACAAGAATATAACTCCTATAATACTGTTCCTATGTACAAGAATATAACTACTATAATACTGCCTCCTATGTACAAGAATATAACTACTATAGTGCTGCTCCTATGTACAAGAATATAACTACTATAATACTGCTCCTATGTACAAGTATATAACTACTATAATACTACTCCTATGTACAAGAATATAACTACTATAATACTGCTCCTATGTACAAGAATATAACTACTATAATACTTCCTCCTATGTACAAGAATATAACTACTATAATACTGCTCCTATGTACAAGAATATAACTACTATAATACTGCCTCCTATGTACAAGAATATAACTACTATAGTGCTGCTCCTATGTACAAGAATATAACTACTATAATACTACTCCTATGTACAAGAATATAACTATTATAATACTGCTCCTATGTACAAGAATATAACTACTATAATACGGCCTCCTATGTACAAGAATATAACTACTATAATACTGCCCCTATGTACAAGAATATAACTACTATAATACTGCTCCTATGTACAAGAATATAATTACTATAATACTGCTCCTATGTACAAGAATATAACTACTATACATACTGCTCCTATGTACAAGAATATAACTACTATAATACTGCCTCCTATGTACAGAGAATATAACTGCTTTAATACTACCTCCTAATGTACAAGAATATAACTACTATAATACTGCCTTCTATGTACAAGAATATAACTACTATAATACTGCTCCTATGTACAAGAATATAACTACTATAATACTGCTCCTATGTACAAGAATATACTACTATAAAACTGCTCCTATGTACAAGAATATAACTACTATAATACTATTCCTATGTACAAGAATATAACTACTATATACTGCCTCCTATGTACAAGAATATAACTACTATAATTCTGCTCCTATGTACAAAATATAACTACTATAATACTGCTCCTATGTACAAAAAACTACTATAAACTTTTCCTATTACAAGAATATAACTCATATAATACTGCCCTCTATGTACAAGAATATAACTACTATAATACTGCCTCCTATGTACAAGAATATAACTACTATAGTGCTGCTCCTATGTACAAGAATATAACTATTATAATACTGCTCCTATGTACAAGAATATAACTACTATAATACTACTCCTATGTACAAGAATATAACTACTATAATACTGCTCCTATGTACAAGAATATAACTACTATAATACTGCTCCTATGTACAAGAATATAACTACTGTAATACTGCCTCCTATGTACAAGAATATAACTACTATAGTGCTGCTCCTATGTACAAGAATATAACTACTATAATACTGCTCCTATGTACAAGAATATAACTACTATAATACTGCTCCTATGTACAAGAATATAACTACTATAATACTGCTCCTATGTACAAGAATATAACTATTATAATACTGTTCATATGTACAAGAATATAACCACTATAATACTGCTCCTATGTACAAGAATATAACTACTATAATACTGCCTCCTATGTACAAGAATATAACTACTATAATACTGCCTCCTATGTACAAGAATATAACTACTATAATACTGCTCCTATGTACAAGAATATAACCACTATAATACTGCTCCTATGTACAAGAATATAACCACTATAATACTGCTCCTATGTACAAGAATATAACCACTATAATACTGCTCCTATGTACAAGAATATAACTACTATAATACTGCCTCCTATGTACAAGTATATAACTACTATAATACTGCCTTCTATGTGGAAGAATATAACTACTATAATATTGCTCCTATGTACAAGAATATAACTACTATAATACTGCTCCTATGTACATGAATATAACTACTATAATACTGCCTTCTATGTGGAAGAATATAACTACTATAATATTGCTCCTATGTACAAGAATATAACTACTATAATACTGCTCCTATGTACAAGTATATAACTACTATAATACTGCCTTCTATGTGGAAGAATATAACTACTATAATACTGCACCTATGTACAATAGCACCGTACTTGACATCTCCAGAACTCCCATAGAAATGAACATAGCAACCGTACGCATGTCCAACTGGCCACTCCTTTCATTTAGGGGGGCTCCTACCCCTTTTAATGCAAAGACTGTGGCTTCACTGAAAAGGGTGTGGTCTAATATGTGGTATTTTGTGCCAAGATGGTGCCATTTTAGCCGTGCAGCAAACTTCTCACTCAGCCTTGGCCTTTCATAAATGTGGACACCCTGTGTAAGTTTATGCCATCCAGTGGCGTACGGCCCATAGAGGCAGACCACGCCACTAATATGGGGCCCCCGGCACAGGATGGGCCCGGATCGCACGGGAGGCCCCGCCCTCTACTCTGCATCATTAAGATGCGTCCTGCCCTGCCTGCGCTCCGGGCTTCTCATGGCCTGCTCACCTCCGCTCACCACAGGACCGCCCGGACGTTCCTGTGCGCTCCAGCTGGCCCCACCTCCTCCCTCATGCCGCCCTGCTACTGGACGAGGAGGACCTGTGCAGCGCGGCAAAGAGGGGAAAGAAGATCAAGGCCCCAGCCCCCTCCAGAGTGGTGTCGGCGGTACAAGGGACAAGTAACTGTAAGTATTTAGGTGTTTCATGTGTGTGTATGTATGTGTGTGTGTGTGTATGTATGTATGTTTGTGTGTGTATGTATGTGTGTGGGTATATGCATACACTGTGCCAGACAATATACATTATACCTCTACACTGTGTATATACTGTATATTGTACAGCATGGCGCAGGGGTTATATTGTCCGGCATGGTGTAACCGCCATGCATTTGTTGTACAGTATATATTAGAATCCCTGTACCATGCTATACAATCTACAGTAATAATCCATACACCATACTGTATAATATACAGTATAATCCGTACAGCATGCTGTATAATATACAGTATAATCCATACACCATGCTATATAATATACAGTATAATCCATACACCATGCCGTATAATATACAGTATAATCCATACACCATGCTGTATAATATACAGTATAATCCATACACCATGCTGTATAATATACAGTATAATCCATACACCATGCTGTATAATACACAGTATAATCCGTACACCATGCTGTATAATACACAGTATAATCCGTACACCATGCTGTATAGTATACAGTATAATCCGTACACCATGCTGTATAGAATACAGTATAATCCATACACCATGCTGTATAGTATACAGTATAATCCATACACCATGCTGTATAGTATACAGTATAATCCGTACACCATGCTGTATAGTATACAGTATAATCCATACACCATGCTGTATAGTATACAGTATAATCCATACACCATGCTGTATAGTATACAGTATAATCTATACACCATGCTGTATAATACACAGTATAATCCGTACACCATGCTGTATAATATACAGTATAATCTATACACCATGCTGTATAGTATACAGTATAATCCGTACAGCATGCTGTATAATATACAGTATAATCCGTACACCATGCTGTATAATATACAGTATAATCCGTACACCATGCTGTATAATATAAAGTATAATCCGTACACCATGCTGTATAGTATACAGTATAATCCGTACACCATGCTGTATAGTATACAGTATAATCCCTACACCATGCTGTATTATATACAATATAATCCCTACACCATGCTTTATAGTATACAGTATAATCCCTACACCATGCTGTATTATATACAATATAATCCCTACACCATGCTATATAATATACAGCATAATCCGTACACCATACTGTATAATATACAGTATAATCCATCCTTGTGGCTGCCCCCATTCAGTATAACGTCTCCTTAATTTTAAAAAAATAAAATAAAAATCAGTAGCTCATGTATACATTTCTTTATTGGCAAATGGGGGTGTGGTATGGGAGGAGCCAGGGCAGCATGTGGGATGGGCCAGGGTAGTGGGCGAGGTTAGGGGCTCCATTCAGATTCTTGCTATGGGGCCCAATGATTTCTATGTACGCCCCTGATGCCATCTATAGTACAAGGTCAAGTCACGTTATTATGACCATCACCTAATATCCAGAGTAACCATCATGTGCAGCCCAGACAGCAGCTAGACAGGATGGTAGTGACTCAATAAAGTCCTGGTAGGTTGTCACTGGTATCTGGAGTCATGATGACTGCAGTGCATCCCACAGCTGCTGGAGGGTGGACAGGGGAGGATCCATAGAGCGAACACAACCTTTGAGGTGGTCCCACAGATGCTCAACTGCATATGCAGAAGAGCATGCTGCCACCATCCAGAAGTGCACTGACCAACCATCTGCTTTGTAGCCCCATACACAGTAGTGTTCACTGAACTGTTGTATGAGACACAAATCTAGTAGCCCCTGGTACATTTTGGTGGTGAGCTGCTCCACTGTATCATGTCGGTCTACCCTCACACACCGTCGTAGCCAGCATACACCTCTCACATCAATGGCATGTGGTGCTCTGCATTTTCCATGTTGCGTAATCACAATGCAGCCATTTGTCCACTCACCATACTTTCACCATAGCAGCACAAGAACAGTTCACACTGCACAGTTTAAGAAATACTGCCACCCTAGGCCTGAAAGCCAATAATCATCCCTTTTTGCACCACTGATAAATTGGCCCTTTTACCCATGACAGCAAAGAGGGCTATGTGTGCAGACAGCTTATCATACATCATATATACTCACCAAGGGATATGTGTGCGGACAGCCTATCACAGACCTTATATACCCACCGAGTGATATGTGTGCAGACAGCCTATCACACCTTATATACCCACCGAGTGATATGTGTGCAGACAGCCTATCACACCTTATATACCCACCAATGGATATGTGTGCAGACAGCCTATCACACCTTGTATACCCACTGAGGGATATGTGTGCAGACAGCCTATCACATCTTATATACCCACCGAGGGATATGTGTGCAGACAGCCTATCACACCTTATATACCCACCGAGGGATATGTGTGCAGACAGCCTATCACACACCTTATATACCCACCGAGGGATATGTGTGCAGAAAGCCTATCACACCCCTTATATACCCACAGAGAGATATGTGTACAGACAGCCTTTCACACACCTTATATACCCAACGAGTGATATGTGTACAGAAAGCCTATCACACCTTGTATACCCACTGTGGTATATGTGTGCAGACAGCCTATCACACACCTTATATACCTACCGAGGGATATGTGTGCAGACAGTCTATCACACCTTGTATACTCACTGAAGGATATGTGTGCAGACAGCCTATGACACACCTTATATATCCACCGAGGGATATGTGTGCAGACAGCCTACCACAGACCTTATATATCCACTATATGTGTGCAGACAGCCTATCACACACCAAATATACACACCAAGTGATATGTGTACAGACAGCCTATCACACCTTGTATACCCACTGAGTAGATATGTGTGCAGACAGCCTATCACACCTTATATACCCCTCGAGGGATATGTGTACAGACAGCCTATCACACACCTTATATACCCACCGAGTGATATGTGTGCAGAGTCTATCACACCTTGTATACCCACAGAGGGATATGTGTGCAGACAGCCTATCACACACCTTATATACCCACCAAGTGATATGTGTGCAGACAGTCTATCACACACCTTATATACCCACCGAGGGATATGTGTGCAGACAGTCTATCACACACCTTATATACCCCCGAGGGATATGTGTGCAGACAGCCTATCACACACCTTATATACCCCCGAGGGATATGTGTGCAGACAGCCTATCACACCTTATATACCCACCAAGTGATATGTGTGCAGACAGTCTATCACACACCTTATATACCCCCCGAGGGATATGTGTGCAGACAGCCTATCACACACCTTATATACCCCCCGAGGGATATGTGTGCAGACAGCCTATCACACACCTTATATACCCACTGAGGGATATGTGTGCAGACAGCCTATCAAACCCCTTATTTACCCACCGAGTTATATGTGTAGAGACAGCCTTTCACACTTTGTATACCCACTGTGGTATATGTATGCAGACAGCCTATCACACACCTTATATACCCACCGAGGGATATGTGTGCAGAAAGCCTATCACACCCCTTATATACCCACCGAGAGATATGTACTAAACAAAAAATGGCAGCAGCACTAGATAAGCCATGACACATGAACATGGGGTGAATATGTGAAAAAAGTAAAAAAGCATAACTGCTATATAGTAAGTAAAGTGGAAGCTCTTAGCGCATATACATGATCATAAATATGTCGGGCTCATCCACCAACGATCAAGGTGGCTTCCAATCGGATGAGTCCTACACTAACACTGACCTGCATCCTACATAAACCGGCAGGCCCATATCAGGGGAACATCTTACCCGGTCAGAAGCTGCACCAGTCTGAACAGGAGTGCTAAATTCCCCAGAGGAGGCCAGTCTTCCTCTATATATACAAAATGACAAAAAACAGACAGCACCTCCTGCAGATGAAAGTCAGGTGCAAGCTACCTGCTGGCTAGTTAAATACTAAACAAAAAATGGCAGCAGCACTAGATAAGCCATGACACATGAACATGGGGTGAATATGTGAAAAAAGTAAAAAAGCATAACTGCTATATAGTAAGTAAAGTGGAAGCTCTTAGCGCATATACATGATCATAAATATGTCGGGCTCATCCACCAACGAGAGATATGTGTACAGACAGCCTATCACACACCTTATATACCCAACGAGTGATATGTGTACAGAAAGCCTATCACACCTTGTATACCCACTGTGGTATATGTGTGCAGACAGCCTATCACACACCTTATATACCCACTGAGGGATATGTGTACAGACAGCCTATCACATATTATATACCCACCGAGGGATATGTGTGCAGACAGCCTATCACATCTTATATACCCATCGAGAGATATGTGTGCAGACAGCCTATCACACCCCTTATATACCCACCGAGGAATATGTGTGCAGGCAGCCTATCACACCCCTTATATACCCACCGAGAGATATGTTTGCAGACAGCCTATCACACACCTTATATACCCCCGAGCGATATGTGTGTAGACAGCCTATCACACACCTTATATACCCCCGAGGGATATGTGTGCAGACAGCCTATCACACACCTTATATACCCACCAAGGGATATGTCTGCAGACAGCCTATCACACACCGTATATACCCACCAAATGATATGTGTACAGACAGCCTATCACACCCCTTATATACCTACCGAGGGATATGTGTACAGACAGCCTATCACACCTTATATACCCACCGAGGAATATGTGTGCAGACAGCCTATCACACCTTATATACCCACTGAGGGATATGTGTGCAGACAGCCTATCACAAATCTTTTATACCCACCGAGGGATATGTGTGCAGACAGCCTATCACACACCTTATATACACACCGAGGGATATGTGTGCAGACAGCCTATCACACACCTTATATACCCACCGAGGTATATGTGTACAGACAGCCTATCACATCTTATATACCCACCGAGGGATATGTGTGCAGACAGCCTATCACACATCTTATATACCCACCGAGGGATATGTGTGCAGACAGCCTATTATACCGTATATACCCACCGAGGGACATGTGTGCAGACAGCCTATCACACACCTTATATACCCCGAGGGATATGTGTGCAGACAGCCTATCACACACCTTATATACCCACCAAGGGATATGTCTGCAGACAGCCTATCACACACCGTATATACCCACCAAATGATATGTGTACAGACAGCCTATCACACCCCTTATATACCTACCGAGGGATATGTGTACAGACAGCCTATTACACCTTATATACCCACCGAGGGATATGTGTGCAGACAGCCTATCACACCTTATATACCCACTGAGGGATATGTGTGCAGACAGCCTATCACAAATCTTTTATACCCACCGAGGGATATGTGTGCAGACAGCCTATCACACACCTTATATACACACCGAGGGATATGTGTGCAGACAGCCTATCACACACCTTATATACCCACCGAGGTATATGTGTACAGACAGCCTATCACATCTTATATACCCACCGAGGGATATGTGTGCAGACAGCCTATCACACATCTTATATACCCACCGAGGGATATGTGTGCAGACAGCTATTATACCGTATATACCCACCGAGGGACATGTGTGCAGACAGCCTATCACACACCTTATATACCCCCCGAGGGATATGTGTGCAGACAGCCTATCACATCTTATATACCCACCGAGGGATATGTGTGAAGACAGCCTATCACATCTTATATACCCACCGAGGAATATGTGTGCAGACAGCCTATCACACATCTTATATACCCACCGAGGGATATGTGTGCAGACAGCCTATCACACATCTTATATACCCACCGAGGGATATGTGTGCAGACAGCCTATCACACATCTTATATACCCACCGAGGGATATGTGTGCAGACAGCCTATCACACATCTTATATACCCACCGAGGGATATGTGTGCAGACAGCCTATCACATCTTATATACCCACCGAGGGATATGTGTGCAGACAGCCTATCACACCCCTTATATACCCACCGAGGGATATGTGTGCAGACAGCCTATCACCCCTTATATACCCACCGATTGATATGTGTGCAGACAGCCTATCACACCTTATATACCCACCGATGGATATGTGTGCAGACAGCCTATCACATCTTATATACCCACCGAGGGATATGTGTGCAGACAGCCTATCACACCCCTTATATACCCACCGAGGGATATGTGTGCAGACAGCCTATCACACACTTTATATATCCACTGAGGGATATGTGTGGCAGACAGCCTATCACATCTTATATACCCACCGAGGGATATGTGTGCAGACAGCCTATCACATCTTATATACCCATCGAGAGATATGTGTGCAGACAGCCTATCACACCCCTTATATACCCACCGAGGAATATGTGTGCAGGCAGCCTATCACACCCCTTATATACCCACTGAGGGATATGTGTGCAGACAGCCTATCACACACTTTATATATCCACTGAGGAATATGTGTGCAGACAGCCTATCACATCTTATATACCCAGGGTCGGACTGGGGTGTCTAGGGCCCACCAGTAAAATTCCCTCTGGGGGCCCACTGTAAAGCTCACTCTGGGGGCCCACATACATATGCTACCTGCCCACACTATCCAGTCTTTTATATGGACATAGGCAATGTACTGCATAGCATCTTAGGCAGCCTATTTATAGGTCAGTCTACAGTGCCATGTGTCACTTGTGCAGGAGGTGGGGGACTAGAGGCCTACCTAGCTCAGGGGCCCACCGGGGGATTCACCTGTTCCCCTGTGGGCCAGTCCGAGCCTGTATATACCCACCGAGAGATATGTTTGCAGACAGCCTATCACACACCTTATATACCCCTCGAGCGATATGTGTGCAGACAGCCTATCACACACCTTATATACCCCCGAGGGATATGTGTGCAGACAGCCTATCACACACCTTATATACCCACCAAGGGATATGTGTGCAGACAGCCTATCACACACCTTATATACCCACCAAATGATATGTGTACAGACAGCCTATCACACCCCTTATATACCAACCAAGGGATATGTGTACAGACAGCCTATCACACCTTATATACCCACCGAGGGATATGTGTGCAGACAGCCTATCACACCTTATACACCCACTGAGGGATATGTGTGCAGACAGCCTATCACACATCTTATATACCCACCGAGGGATATGTGTGCAGACAGCCTATTATACCTTATATACCCACGAGGGACATGTGTGCAGACAGCCTATCACACACCTTATATACCCCCCGAGGGATATGTGTGCAGACAGCCTATCACACACCTTATATACCCACCAAGGGATATGTGTGCAGACAGCCTATCACACACCTTATATACCCCCCGAGGGATATGTGTGCAGACAGCCTATCACACACCTTATATACCCACCAAGGGATATGTGTGCAGACAGCCTATCACACACCTTATATACCCACCGAGGATATGTGTGCAGACAGCCTATCACATCTTATATACCCACCGAGAGATATGTGTGCAGACAGCCTATCACACCTTATATACCCACCAATGGATATGTGTACAGACAGCCTATCACACCCCTTATATACCAACCAAGGGATATGTGTACAGACAGCCTATCACACCTTATATACCCACCGAGGGATATGTGTGCAGACAGCCTATCACACCTTATACACCCACTGAGGGATATGTGTGCAGACAGCCTATCACACATCTTATATACCCACCGAGGGATATGTGTGCAGACAGCCTATTATACCTTATATACCCACGAGGGACATGTGTGCAGACAGCCTATCACACACCTTATATACCCCCCGAGGGATATGTGTGCAGACAGCCTATCACACACCTTATATCCCCCGAGGGATATGTGTGCAGACAGCCTATCACACACCTTATATACCCCCCGAGGGATATGTGTGCAGACAGCCTATCACACACCTTATATACCCACCAAGGGATATGTGTGCAGACAGCCTATCACACACCTTATATACCCACCGAGGGATATGTGTGCAGACAGCCTATCACATCTTATATACCCACCGAGAGATATGTGTGCAGACAGCCTATCACACCTTATATACCCACCAATGGATATGTGTGCAGACAGCCTATCACATCTTATATACCCACCGAGGGATATGTGTGCAGACAGCCTATCACACACCTTATATACCCACCGAGGGATATGTGTGCAGACAGCCTATCACACACTTTATATATCCACTGAGGGATATGTGTGCAGACAGCCTATCACATCTTATATACCCACCGAGGGATATGTGTGCAGACAGCCTATCACACACCTTATATACCCACCGAGGGACATGTGTGCAGACAGCCTATTACACCTTTATACCCACCAGGAGATATGTGTGCAGACAGCCTATTACACCTTATATACCCACTGAGGGATATGTGTGCAGACAGCCTATCACACATCTTATATACCCACCGAGGGATATGTGTGCAGACAGCCTATCACACATCTTATATACCCACCGAGGGATATGTGTGCAGACAGCCTATCACACACCTTATATACCCACCGAGGGATATGTGTGCAGACAGCCTATCACACCTTATATACCCCCCGAGTGATATGTGTGCAGACAGCCTATCACACATCTTATATACCCACCGAGGGATATGTGTGCAGACAGCCTTTCACATCTTATATACCCCCCGAGGGATATGTGTGCAGACAGCCTATCACCTCTTATATACCCACCGAGGATATGTGTGCAGACAGCCTATCACACCTTATATACCCACCGAGGGATATGTGTGCAGACAGCCTATCACACACCTTATATACCCACCAAGGGATATGTGTGCAGACAGCCTATCACACCTTATATACCCCCCGAGTGATATGTGTGCAGACAGCCTATCACACATCTTATATACCCACCGAGGGATATGTGTGCAGACAGCCTTTCACATCTTATATACCCCCGAGGGATATGTGTGCAGACAGCCTATCACCTCTTATATACCCACCGAGGGATATGTGTGCAGACAGCCTATCACACCTTATATACCCACCGAGGGATATGTGTGCAGACAGCCTATCACACATCTTATATACCCACCGAGGGATATGTGTGCAGACAGCCTATCACACCTTATATACCCACCGAGGGATATGTGTGCAGACAGCCTATCACACACCTTATATATCCACTGAGGGATATGTGTGCAGACAGCCTATCACACACCTTATATACCCACCGAGAGATATGTGTGCAGACAGCCTATCACACCTTATATACCCACCGAGAGATATGTGTGCAGACAGCCTATCACACCTTATATACCCACCGAGAGATATGTGTGCAGACAGCGTATCACATCTTGTATACCCACCGAGGGATATGTGTGCAGACAGCCTATCACCTCTTATATACCCACCGAGGGATATGTGTGCAGACAGCCTATCACACCTTATATACCCACCAGGGGATATGTGTGCAGACAGCCTATTACACCTTATATACCCACTGAGGGATATGTGTGCAGACAGCCGATCACACACCTTATATACCCACTGAGGGATATGTGTGCAGACAGCCTATCACACACCTTATATATCCACTGAGGGATATGTGTGCAGACAGCCTATCACACCTTATATACCCACCGAGGGATATGTGTGCAGACAGCCTATCACACATCTTATATACCCACGAGGGATATGTGTGCAGACAGCCTATCACAGATCTTATATAGCCACCGAGGGATATGTGCAGACAGCCTATCACACCTTATATACCCACCGAGGGATATGTGCAGACAGTCTATCACACCTTATATACCCCGAGCCAACTCAGCAAAGACTTTCTTCATGAGCTACGAGCTGCCAACATTGAAAGTAGGAAGTGGTCAGAATAATGGGAGTCCACTTTGTATTAGTAGATCTGTCCCATAGTATTGTTTTAATAGGAAGAAAGTAATAGGAGTTTCTTAGACTTTCTGTTACAAATTATCTGTTTATTCGCTTTTCTTTGTGGTTTCCAAGGGAATAGATAGATAGATAGATAGATAGATAGATAGATAGATATAAGATAGATGATAGATAGATAGATAGATAGATAGATAGATAGATAGACAGATGATAGATTCAGATGCAGTTCTTGTCCATCCTAAAATAAAGGGCAGGAATTATTTTTGGAAGGTCTGTGGTTCTTGTGACAACAGTATAGAACAGAACACAGAGTAATGAATCAGAGTTTGTTTCAGTAACAGTCGCGGTTTGTTTTGCAGAGAATAAGGGAATTCCGATTTTGCACCCCCTCCTCCTCCTTCCTTTACCCCTATTTCCTCCCTGGTTCATAAAAAAAAGTGCAGGTGCGGAAAAAAATAGATAGAGGCTTTAGAAAGCTCCGGAATGGGAAGATTCTGAATGAGGACTCGTCTGTGACACCGACTTGAAGGATTAAGAATGTATTCACGTAGGACTCAGACTGACATGACAGTGTGATCCGGACCGGAGCAATTCACTAGTCAAATTGTGGAGGTCAAAAGGTCACTCAAGTTCACAGGGGCTGGCGTTTTGTGATGCAAATTCTCAAAACCAGTCACTACTCTTCTGGCGGAGGCTGGGCACGCCAAGGGAAGGAAAAATAAGAGGAAGGAGGAGGGGCGGTGGAGGTTGCACTTGCATTGACGACGGAGGGGGGGGGGGTATTAAAATCCTGCATTAAAAAAAGAAAATAAATAACCTCCTCTTTGTACATTTATCTGTCTATTAAAGACGACTATAAAGGACGGGGGAAAAATCCTCCTGCAGTAAAGGATAAATAGGATATCCATGTGATTTATAGAGTCGTGCCCTTGATGTGAGGTTGGCTGGGTGCATGTGTGTGGCGTGGTGTTTTTATTGTCCTTTTATCCATTTCGGTAACACAAACGTCTATAGCCAGACAGGCCATCCCCTTTGCAGAGGCACTGGCAGCGTGCCATTACAGACCCCCGATTTTTTTTTTTCTTTCTGGGGGTTGGATACAGAAGCAGATTGTCTTCACTGACTCTCGCCACCAGACCCTGTTCGTCTTTCATTGGTTTGCACTGGCAGAGGTAACCATGGCGACCAAGCCAGTCTATGAAACTTCATTTGTAGGTGCAGTATGTGATTCTAGATGAAAAAGGAAAGAAAATATACATCCTTTCTTGGAGATGCTGATGGATTTTTTTTTTTTTTATTATTGCTTCGTTTGCATTTAAATCTTTACTTGGAATTACCGTATTGCGTTCCTGCATGCTTACAACAAAAAAAAAAGTTTTCAAAATCTTGAATTCAGCTTCGGTAGATTCATTCCTTTTGTGAAAGGTTAAAAAAAATCAATAGTGTTGAAGCTTAAAAAATAAAAAAATTCCTATAGATGTCTTAAAAATCGTCCCCCTCAATTTCCCCTTTTTGAAACTGGTTCCCAGTCAAGGACTAAGTTGAATTCTCACATCTGCTTCTTATGCTTGATGGGATTCTCCAGGATTTACTTATCGATGACCTATCTTCAGGATAGGTAATCAATATGAGATCGGCAGGGGACCGACACCCCCGGCGATCAGCTGTATGAAGAGGCCTCGGTGCTCCGTGAATGCTTTGGCCTCTTCCTAGGCCATGTTTTGTCACGTTCATCAGTCACCTGGTCTAGGCACAGCTCAGCCCCATACCAAGGACAGCCACTATACAATGTATAGCACTGTGCTTGGTAACGAGGTACGAGGATGTGGCCTCCTCAGAAAAGTGCCTAGAGTGGAACCCCTGCTGATCTCATACTGATGACCTATCCTTAGGAACCACTTTAACGTCAAGCTCTACCCCTTTTATCTGCTCCTGTGTTGGGAAAGGGAGTAAGAACCTCTCTCGATGATCCAGTGGGCAGCTGAAGGTCATTTGGGGAAATGAACATGTGATGAGTAGGGTGCACATTCACATTTTTTACTCTTGTTAGCACACTCGCATCTAATTCAAAACAACATACCTAGAAATATAATGCTGTGAATTTTATGCCACCTTCAGGGGTGGAGTAGAAGGGTGAAGGGGTAAATGCTTGATGGCCTAGGGTACTGAAGTGGTTAATGCCAACTGCCTACTGTTTGATGGTATTAAACAGGTTAATGCCAACAACTGTGGTGGACTAGGGCTTTGAAAGGGACAGTACACACACCCCTGGTGGTCTACATATGTAAGAGTCTAGGCTAGTTATGGACTGTTAATATCCCTGGTAGTCTAGGGCAGTCAGGAGGTTAATGCCTACATCCCTGGTGGGGTTAATGTCCACCTCTCTCCTGGTGGTCTAAGGTACTGCATGCTTCAAAGCCAAATCCCTGGTGGTCTACAGTAATGAAGGACTTAAAAGCGACACTTCAGGAACTTTTCAGTTGTGTATGTATCATTAATTGGATTGACCCAATGTCCCTATAGTAACTTTAAGCCACCAAAACACAGAATGAAAAGCTTTATTATGAAGACGTGAGCAAGTCATTGGGGATGTATCTGCAGAAGAGAAGGCTAGATGTCCTAATCTGACCATAGACAGGACATTTTTCTAAATAATCTAATGTCCATGGGGTATGTCCCCAGATGCCCCTATCAAGGCAAACAGATTTTATTTCACTCTGTCTGATCCTATTACTCACCCTTGGATAAGCAGCACTAGGCATATCTGGCAGCCTCTGATCTCCCTCTTCTTATAGCTTATTATATCAGGGCTCCAGATGGCGACCAAAATGGTCGCCAATGCGACTCAGAATTTCCAAATGGCGACAAGACTTTTTAGTCTTGTCGCCATTTGCGCCTAGATCCGGCATTTACCGATACTAGGCTGCGCTACTGCACAGCCTAGTATCGGAGAACATGGTGCGCGCTGAAAGCACAGCACAGGGGAGAAGGAGGCTCTCCCTCCCCCCTGTGCTGCTGCTGCCACCAATGGGAGAGGAGAGGGCGCACTGCGGTATGTTATACCGCTGCCTCCTACACTTGGTTTAATGTTATTTATATTCATTGGTAGCGCAGTGCAAATTGTGAAACACACGCCGGGCGGCATCCGTGGTATTGCAGAGCGGATCCACAATACTATGGCCGTCTGAACAGCCCCTTAATCATTCCCTTTCCCAATTTTACATATAAAATATATTAACAATAAATAAACATTTTACATATCGCCACGTCCGAAAAGTCCAAACTATTAAAATATTTAAAAAATTTCCTATGCGGTGAACACGTAACAGAAAAAAATAAATAAAAACTGCACAATTCGCCATTTTTAGTCACCTTGTCCCCCCCAAAAAATAGGATAGGACTGTTCTATTATGGGCCAGATGTTCCATCTTCTCCTCCAAGTCTTTTTTAATTATAATTATATGTATTTAAATTTGGCGACTAAAATTTAATTTGGTTCCTAAATTTTTCAGTTTAGGAGCCAATGGCTCCTAGGTATTGTTTTTAGTCTGGAGCACTGTATATAGTGCAGTGTAAGCTATTATTAATGGATAATGTAGAGGTTTTAGTTGATGTGCCTTCTTGATTCCACCTTCCGCTCTGATATGGTTCCCCTATTGAAGTCAACACTACCCATTATTCCCCTGGCTTTGCAGAAGGAGCAGAGACTCATCACACTCCCCTTACTCAATCTATCTAAGGGCAGCAAGTGGTAGACACTGTTTCCCCTGACTCCTGCTGGTGATAGGTTTCCCCCTGTCAACTCTCACAGGCAGGCAGCAGGAAAGAAAATTATAAAGCTGCAACTCATAGAAATACACTGGAAATTCTGCACACAGCACTCACAGGTAATGCAGAGCAGAAGAGTTTTGTAACTCTGCAGCTAATCATTGCATTGACTCACCTACAATATCTCTGCACTCCTGGCCTCTTAGATTGGGCAAAAGTGATATCTTTAGCAGCACTCTATCTATCAGGCGGATATACAGAGGAAAATATATAGTGGAGCTTGATGGGGAGGAGTCTGAGAGCTGCCAGGAGGGAATTGAAAGATGATGATGTAATTCGGTAATTCACAGGATGTCCTATACACAGGGGTGTCTGACCTCCTTCCTACGCAGCTGTGGACTGATGGTCACATTGGGCATCACACGGGGCAGACTGGGAACTTAAAGTGGCACTGGGAAAAAATAAATAAAAGTGACCCCCATGTTGTAGGTGGGTCCAAATTGACAGAAGGCAGGACAATAGAGGTACGCAGGGCCAACAATACCATAGTGTAGAACCAGATACCACAGTGCAGCACAAAATACTGCCGCTTATGCCCCATTTTGAAACTATTATCGTCCTGAGGACGGCAATACACTTGCATTCAGGAGGGCACCTGCGTCCGCTGACCGGGTGAACAAGTACTTGATGCTCCTACATTAATTAATGCTGAGCATCAGATCTTCATGTACCTGGCTGGCGGCCAAGAGGAGGGCGTGAGCAGCCCCATGGAAGTCGGCCCACCAGGAAATTTCCCTGTAGGGTCTATGGTAAGTCCACCCATAGCATCACATGATACAGCTGCCCATAGGGAAAGGGTTCAAAATGTATGGATGCAACTGAGATGGGATGAAATATCCCTAGCATGTTCTACCACGCTGGAAAAATGAAAAGCATGATCTGGTTACTGTGAGACCGTGTGCCCCCACGACAACTCTGATTTGCCAGATTACAGGAGCAAATAGAATTATCATGAGGAAATAGAACCTTATATGGTTTGGCACAGGAAAAGGAGATTAAAATATATTTTTCACATTTGTAAGACACAAGTACAGCACTCCGATACAGATCTTCACCGTTAGCTATATGCTTTTACATCTCCTGCCTTACTTTACATTGAATATTAACCCATTCATCATCAACCGAGGCTTCTTTTAACCAACAAACGAAGAAATGAAATATTTATTTGGTTTAAACAATCAGTTTCTCAACTCGCACAGATCAAGACATCCTGACAGCGTGGAACACAAGGAACACTGCCTGGCAAGAAACCTATAAAGTCACATAGTCATCTGGTTCCTAGGACATTGACCTAAGGATTCACCTTAATAGAAAAACCTAGTAGAGTTTCCACTGCATGGGGTGTCGTCTAGTGCTATGACCTTGGACCTAGCTCCACTTATTTCCATAAGAATGTCAAAAGTGTTTGTCAAACAAATGAAATTGGTAACTCATTTTCAAACAAGACCCATCAAAACTCTGGGAGATATTAAATCCAGTATATACCTGCTGTTGTTACATTTCCCATCTAACTATTGTATGGAGAGTCTGTGAAAACTGGAGAAAGAGAGAGGACTATTTGTGTGTGCTCTTTATTCCTTCCTGCATTCTTCAGAAATAGAAAAAAAAGAGGTATATTTCGAGAGGAAACCATTCAAAAAATTCAAAGAAAACTATATTCTATACTATAATAATGTCCTATGTACAAGAATATTACTAATTTAATAGTGTCTCTTATGTACAATAATATAACTACTATAATACTGCCCCTATGTACAAGAATATAACTACTATAATACTACCTCCTATGTACAAGAATATAACTACTATAATACTGCTCCTATGTACAAGAATATAACTACTATAATACTGCTCCTATGTACAAGAGTATAACTACTATAATACTGCTCCTATGTACAAGAATATAACTACTATAATACTGCCTCTTATGTACAAGAATATATCTAATATAATATTGCCTCCTATGTACAAGAATATAACTACTATAATACTGCTCCTATGTACAAGAATATAACTACTATAATACTGCCTCCTATGTACAAGAATATAACTACTATAATACTGCCTCCTATGTACAAGAATATAACTACTATAATACTGCCTGCTATGTACAAGAATATAACTACTATAATACTGCCTCCTATGTACAAGAATATAACTACTATAATACTGCTCCTATGTACAAGAATATAACTACTATAATACTGCCTCCTATGTACAAGAATATAACTACTATAATACTGCTCCTATGTACAAGAATATAACTACTATAATACTGCTCCTATGTACAAGAATATAACTACTATAATACTGCCTCCTATGTACAAGAAAATATAACTACTATAATACTGCTCCTATGTACAAGAATATAACTACTATAATACTGCTCCTATGTACAAGAATATAACTACTATAAATACTGCTCCTATGTACAAGAATATATACTACTATAAATACTGCTCCTATGTACAAGAATATAACTACTATAATACTGCTCCTATGTACAAGAATATAACTACTATAATACTGCTCCTATGTACAAGAATATAACTACTATAATACTGCTCCTATGTACAAGAATATAACTACTATAATACTGCTCCTATGTACAAGAATATATATTACCAAGAATATAACTACTATAATACTGCCTGCTATGTACAAGAATAAACTACTATAATACTGCTCCTATGTACAAGAATATAACTACTATAATACTGCTCCTATGTACAAGAATATAACTACTATAATACTGCTCCCTATGTACAAGAATATAACTACTATAATACTGCTCCTATGTACAAACAATATAACTACTATTAATACCGCCCCCTATGTACAAGAATATAACTACTATAATTACAGCTCCTATGTTACAAAATATAACTACTATAATACTGCCCCTATTGTACAAGAATATAACTACTATAATACTGCTCCTATGTACAAGAATATAACTACTATAATACTGCTCCTATGTACAAGAATTAACTACTATAATACTGCTCCTATGTACAAGAATATAACTACTATAATACTGCTCCTATGTACAAGAATATAACTACCTATAATACTGCTCCTATGTACAAGAATATAACTACTATAATACTGCTCCTATGTACAAGAATATAACTACTATAATACTGCTCCTATGTACAAGAATATAACTACTATATAATACTGCTCCTATGTACAAGAATATAACTACTATAATACTGCTCCTATGTACAAGAATATAACTACTATATAATACTGCTCCTATGTACAAGAATATAACTACTATAATACTGCTCCTATGTACAAGAATATAACTACTATAATACTGCCTCCTATGTACAAGAATATAACTACTATAATACTGCTCCTATGTACAAGAATATAACTACTATAATACTGCCTCCTATGTACAAGAATATAACTACTATAATACTGCTCCTATGTACAAGAATATAACTACTATAATACTGCTCCTATGTACAAGAATATAAACTACTATAATACTGCTCCTATGTACAAGAATATAACTACTATAATACTGCTCCTATGTACAAGAAATATAACTACTATAATACTGCTCCTATGTACAAGAATATAACTACTATAATACTGCCCTCCGATGTACAAGAATAACTACTATAATACTGCCTCCTATGTACAAGAATATAACTACTATAATACTGCTCCTATGTACAAGAATATATCTACTATAATACTGCTCCTATGTACAATAATATAACTACTATAATACTGCCTCCTATGTACTAGAATATAACTACTATAATACTGCTCCTATGTACAAGAATATAACTACTATAATACTGCTCCTATGTACAAGAATATAACTACTATAATACTGTTCCTATGTACCTGGAGATTTGTTGGGATTTCTGGTTGTGGTACCTCTTTAAATCTCACTTTTCCATGTGCATTAGGACATCTAGCACGCAGCTTGTTGGTATTGATAAATGTTCAGTTTTGTCTATTTTCTTTTTTTACCTTCTTTTCTATGTTTCTCCACATCCCTACAGATTTAAGCCGGTCACATACATTAACCTCACATGATTCTGTAAGGCGAGATTATCTGTGAGAGAGGGAAAAACGCACTTGAAAAATATAGTGAATGAAGGGAACATTTTGAAATAGAGAGACTTTCTTTTGTTGACCAGCTTCCCAGCTGCCATAAAATCACAAGCTGGTTATTATATTTTCTCTTGTCTCCCTATGCCCCCCCACCCACCCCGTACTTGAGTGCTATAGAGAGGGTGCAAGAGCTCGGTGTGTGAATATCTGTTCAAAGGTCACTTGATTGCCTGCTCACTTTATGGCTTACACCTGCCACATTCTGACAGTCATTGGAGGCTTCCTGGAAGGCCTTTTTTCACATATTGTTGAACAGGGGACCGTAGTTGTGCCACTGAGTCCTCCGACTTTACACCAAAAAATGAACTTTGGGAAAACTATATTTTACATGAGTTCTTTAAAGGAAATGTGCTTAGTGCTGGTACAATGTACCCAGCTTAAAGGGGGTGTCCAGTGACAAAACTTTGTGGATCAAAAAGATAAAAGAAGTGATACTCACACTTGTTGTTTTTGACACTTGGCTGCTTGGCTGCTTTTTGACACTTGGTCTCTATTTCCTGTTCCCGTTTCGGCACACAGGAAATGACTGGACATTAGCCACCGAGGTAACTTACCTCAGTCTGTGGTTTTACAGGTAATACACCATTTAGACACCTCAATCACGCAGACGATTGTCAGGAGGGAATCGCCTGCTCGCTTGCTGAGGAGGCCGCTGCTATTACATGCAGCGATCTCCTCAACAACATGGGGAGGAGCAATCACTATGCCATCGCTCGTCCCCATGCTGTATATCGGTTTGCCAGCAGCAGATCGCTGTTAGACAGCACTATCTGCTGCTGGCAAATCCTCATCTTTCAGCACGTTTTGTGCCTGCTGGGGAGCACCGGCAGCTGAGCTGCGATCATTAGGGGATCTAGGTGAGTATTTACTGTTTGTTTGTTTTTTTACTTCCTGTGAAGGGGCACATATCTTGGGATAATTATTATGAGGGGCACATCTTGACATATCTGCTGTGAAGTAGGCACATATTTTGGAATGATTACTGTAAAGGGTCACATATCTGGCCAAAACTATTGTGAGGAGGCACATATCTGGGCATAACTACTGTTAGGGGGCAGATCTGGGCATAGCTACTGTGAAGCAGGGCATATATTTTAGCATAACTACTGTGAGGGGGCACATATTTAGGCATAACTACTGCGAGGGGGCACATATTTAGGCATAATTACTGTGAGGGGGCACATATCTGGCCATAACTATTGTGAGGGGCACGTATATGGGCATAATTACTGTAAGAGAGCACATCTGGACATAACTACTGTGAGAGGGCACATCTGGGCATAACTACTGTGAGAGGGCACATCTGGGCATAACTACTGTGAGAGGGCACATCTGGGCGTAGCTAATGTGAAGGGGGCATTTGTGGGCATTACTGCTGTGAAGGGGGCACATATGGGCATTACTACAGTGATGGGGCACAGTATAGATATTACTACTGTGTGCTGACAAAAAAAGGGAATAATTAATATGTGGGGGCAATAAGGAGACTGGGTGTGTATAGTTGTGCTTTGGATGGAGTTAGAGGCGTGGCCTAGTATGACAAAATATCCGCGGCGCTATGCGTGTCGCACATATTGTCCCTCTTTGTGAATTTCTAGAGTTGGGAGGTATGCTCTATACAACACTCATAACACCAAGGGCACCCCAACTACCGTCAGTAAAGATTACTAAAGATGAACATTTCAATTCCAGCCTAATCAAATTTGAATTTCCTAAAAATTCTGATTTCTGATGACTCCAAATCCAAAAAAGTGGCCACCATTTTACAGATGACAGAACAAGGCATCAGCCACGAAATAGGGGTAATTTTCAGCATTGCAGTCTGTTTTTAAACAGAGTATTGGTTACCTCCAGCTACCATCCGTTTACCCATAGCCACATACTGTACGTTGCTGTCTCTCTGACATTACTAATGCACTCTTGGAATTATAGAGCTCGGAAGGGGTTGGAGACAGTCCTAGGAGACCTCAGCGTGTCACACCTTTTCATGGCATTCTGAGCACTTTGATTCAAGTCGAATTTATTCATTTCCAAAATGAATCTGCCAACCGATTTCTTAAAACCAGACCCAATAGGAATCTACTGAAATTCACTCATCTCTAATCATTTTTTTACAGAATGAAAAAAAACCATTGTTTCAAATTAATTACAATAGTATACACAATCAGTGAGCTGTAACATAAAAACTTGTATACTACGAGCTACACAGGCCCATGTGCAACAAGCTGCCGTTGACCTGCGTGGTGTTTCCTTTCTATCGTAACCAGTAGTAATGTGTTCAGTAATTTTCTTTACATCAGCTCTTCTGGGTGAATGGACCAGGTATGAGCTTTAGGCATCTATGACCCTGTCATCGGTTCACAGATTTTCCTATCTTGGACTACTTTTGGTAGGTACTAAATAACCACTGCATTCTGGGAATATCTCACAAGACCTGCCATTTTAGAGATACTCTGACCTAGTTACCTACTTAAAATAATTCAGAACTTATTATTGCCCATTTGTCCTGTTTCCAATACTGTGAGGTCCTTTCTCCATATTAAACTGCAACCCCAATTCCAAAAAAGTGAGGGTGCTGTGTAAAATGTAAGTAAATGTTAACAAAAACAGAATGATTTACAAATCTCATAATCCTATAGTTTACTCACAGTGGATCATAGAACACATATCAGATGTTGAAAGTGAGACATTTTGAGACCATTTCGAGAAAAAATTAATTTAGAACTTGATGGCTGCAACGCATCTCAAAAAAGTCGGGATAGGGCCATGTGTAGCACCCCCTCTTAATTTAACAGCAGCCTGTACCTGTGTGGAAAGTGAGGAGACCAATTGCTGAAGTTTTGGGAGAGGAATGTTGCCCCACTCGTGTTCTGATGTAGGATTCTAGTTGCTCAACAGTCCTGGGTCTTCTTTGCTGAATGTTTTCTGTTGGTGAAAGGTCTGGACTGCAGGCGGACAGTTCAGCACCCGGAGTTCTCTCTGTGAAGCCATGCTGTTGTGATGGATGCAGTGTGTGTTTTAGCTTTGTCTTGCTGAAATATGTAAGGCCTTCTCTGAAAGAGACGTTGTCTAGTTGGGAGCTATGTTATCCTAAAACTTCTCTATACTGTTCAGCATTAATAGCGACTTTCCAGATGTGTAAGCTGTCCACGCTATAGGCAGTAATACAACCTCATACCATCAGAGATGCAGGCTTTTAAACTGTGCTCTGAATGCTGGATGGTCCCTCTCCTTTTAATTCCACAGGACACGGTGTAAGTGGTTTCTAAAAGAAATTTCACTTTTTGACTCATCTGACCACAGAACAGTTTTCCATTTTGCCTCTGTCTACTTTATGAGCTTTGGCCGTTTCTGGATCGTGTTGCGATATGGTTTCTTATTTGCATGCTTTAACTATTTGTTGATTGCGTGGTGACCTGTGTTCATAGACAATGATTTCTGGAAGTGTTTCTGAACCCATGCAGTGATTTCTACTCCAGAATCATGACTGCTTTCTAGGCAATGCTTCCTGTGGGCCCATAGATCACGAGGATCCAATATTTATCGCCAGCCTTGTCCCTTGCATACACGATATCTCCAGATTCCCTGTAGATGGTGGGATATTCAATGACTTCTCAATTTTACATTTACTTTTCCAGCCTTCTGCTGCTTCCATTCCAACTTCTTTGAGATGCGTTGCCACTATCAAGTTCTAAATTAGATTTTCTTTTCATGAAATGGTAAAATATCTCACTATCAACATATGATATGTGTTTTATGATCTATTGTGAATAAAATAGTAGTCTATGAGACTTGCAAATCTTTGTAGGCAAGAGTTCAGGCTTTCCTCCCTACACTTTGCCCCGTGCTGCCCCTTTGATCCTGATTGACAGCTGTAGTGCCATCTGACATCACCGTCTCCCACACTGAAAACTTCAAGAACGCAAAGTAGGACCACATGCCGAAGCGCGCTTGGTACGTGACCAATGGTCACTCGTGATATTTAAAATATAATACGGTAAATATAATAATAGTTTACTGTCTAATTTTTCTTATTACGCCATTTTTAGAATATTAAATACTTTTTAGGGTTATTAATATTGTATTTAGGACTAGGATTATTATTACTATTATCATTTCTACTGTTATTAATATTCGTGGTGTTGTTAGAGCAGTAATTCTTAAGCAGTAAGTGTCCTGAAATGACTTCAAAGTGACAACTCTTCCCCTCCTGACATTAGAAGAATTGATGGCCTTAATTTATCGTCCATGCTTATCATGAGTGCCCGTACAAGTGGTTTGTCTCTCATATTGAGTGTGGTTTGGAGAGACTTAGTCTTTCAGGGGGGTGATGGTGATGGTCGTGTCTCTAGTGAGAATCCTGTAGTGTAGACTTCCCCAGATAGAGAAATGAGAGCGGTGACAGGCCGTGAAATCCAAATGAATAGGCCTCACCCAGCCAAATCTGCAGGACATGTCTGAGAAATAACTAAATTACCTCCCCCCCCATATAAAAGGGCTTTGCTAGAATGGGACACCGCTTAAAATATTCAAGACGACAGTCCAGGCAGAGTCTGAAGAAAGATCAAAGACACCATAGGGTAGTGAAAGGTCTACCTCACGTCAGGCCTGGAGAGAACTTCTTTATAGTCCATTTAAACTTTAATCACATAATAGTCACCAATTATTCATCCATCATTACTATTTATATCTGGAAAAGCAGGAGAATTGGGAATTAGAACACAAAATTGGGGGGAAACATGAAAAAAAAATTATATTCAGACATTTCCTAGTTGCGTCTGTTTCTAGGTGACCAGAATACATATGGCTGCTGTTACAGCTCTACAATGCTCTTCACATTGTCTTCCCACACTCCTAAAGAGCAAAACCCGTCTGGTTATTCAATCTTTTTCGTGGCAAGTAGCTGACCTGAGCTGAAACCACTTTTTGGCAATCTCTTTAGCTATAAAAAGTCTTGTTGTTAGAACTGGAGTGAACTGTTCTCTTATTCAATGTGTCTGCCCTACCTTCACTTACACTCACCTTGGTTTACACAAGGTGCCCTTTTCTGAGTTGCCCCTCGGTATCTCTGATGTACCTCTGATGACCTGGTGTTGACTTGGTTGAATCCAGGAACCTAAAGATCCAAATGGTTGCGTTGTCAGTGACTTGACCAAAGCCACATGGCCATCTCAACACCTTCAGTGGATCTGGTACTGTTCCAAATCTTCTCTGGTGAGTACCCTCTCGCTGACCAGTACAACTGAACTTCTCTTCCACTTAGATTGTCACTCTCTGTCAGCAACAACCCCACCGCCCTGAACTTCTAAGGCCAAATCCGGGTAAACTTGAAGGATTTGATTGTACCCATAAATCCTGTTTTGGGTTTGTGCCTGATTCCTTGGGTTCATACCTCTTGGAGAGGAAGGTCTCTATAATTTGTGGATCAGAAATAAGATATTTTAAAATATATAATGAAATTTCTATCATTTTTAAAAACTTTTGACATGTCATTGTGGAGTTCACATGCTCAGACCTCTACAGTCACTAAAACGAAGCAGAAAAAGTGAGCTGAAGTTCTTCATCCCTGATTTGCTGATCGAGGAGAGCCAATTGCTTGGGGTACAGAACCATAGAAAGTCTAGCCGGTACACTGCTCAAAATGAAGAAGCATAGCACTCAGATTACTGCTTCTGCTGAGATACCCACAATTATTAAAATGGAGGAGCAGAAGTGCTCGGCTGACAGCTGCACCTCTTCGTTTCTGATCGGCTGATTGAGGAGACACAGAGTACTGAACCAGAGAAAGTCTGGACTATCTGCTGCTCGACATGAAGGGGCATAGCATTCACCTGAGTGCTTCGGCCCCTTCATTTTGATGATCTTTGGGAGCCTCAGCACTGAATACCCCAACATTTTTATAAACAGATAGGTAGCCTTTAAATATTTAATGGCTAGTAGAATATTATGATTGGGATTTAGGTAGCTTGGGTAGCTTCTTGATGTCTTTCCTTATGTTGAATCCTTACTTGAACAGACAACCTGTGTGGGAGAGAGGTTGTAGTAGAATTGTACTGTAAAAAACTGTAATGCCAATGGATTGCCTGACACCACGTGTGTGTGTCTTATTGGAAAATACTGGCGTCACACGTGACCATGATGCCAGCAGATTTATTGCCTGCAATTCCAAGGCTGCATCTGTCAACAGCTCGTGGAGTAGATCCATTCTATACCAGGAAATGAAGCGGGGGTGGCATCAGCACTTGGTACGTGCCAGTTTGGTGCTTTTCACAGTTGCCGTGACAGCAACAACCATACATAATAATAAAAAGGATATATACAATTATCCCCCCTCCCCCGTAGACACACATATTACAACTGGCAACAGTATCAGCAGAAGAATCCAGAATGACCACCACCATCCATAGTCCATCAAACACAACAAAAATGACTTTATTTTCCATGGAAAATTGAAATCACGCGACCTGAAACCATCGTTGTATAAAGACCGAGCTCAACCGCCATCAATTGGCTGAAATCCAAGAAGCATATGAAATGTATTAAGGGATATCAGCCCAAAGCAGCTGGGTATGTTGAAGACAAAGGTAAGGACGCAGCCAGCACTTCCAATTGAGAACTGGAGGGGGGGGACTCTTTTATTTGATAGACCAGAAAAAAAAATATCTTGCTCTGAAATCCCTTACAGTCAAGGATTTCAAAGCGTAGCCAGGAGCAGAGATGTGAAGGATGAAAATGCTTCAAAACACAACATCTAAGTACTGGATTTTCTGCAGGCAAATGACAGGGAACTCGCGAACGGTGCATCACAGCCCCTAGTGGTCGGAACTGCAAATTACAGGCATGCAATAATGTCATTTCTAGCGAAAACAGAGGGTCACGAATCAAGGATGTCATTTGTATGATGCCTCCATTTTCATTCCAGTGCGAGCTGTGAAAGCATGTTTTGTTTTTTTTCAAAAACATTTACAGATTTCCCCCCCCCCCCCCCAAAAAAAAAAAAAAACATTTTTCAAAAAACTTTTTGCAGACTGTTTTTCAGGAGCCATATTTTTCTTTAGTATTTGTCATTCTATTATAGATGAAAGATCTATATTGGACCCTCATAGGGGTTTCCATAAGAGGCTTAGACATTAAATATAGTTTTAAATTTGTTTTCAGAATATAAAACAAGCATTATTTCTTTTTTTTTTTAAGTAAAAGTGAAACACACAAACACACACACAAAAGCAGCCAATGGAATTGGGTCACTAGATCTAAATATGGATGAAAATGGTGGAAACCTTTTGAGCCATTTTGCCTTTTGTAATGTAGGGCGTCCATACAAGAAGAGAAAGATAAGTTTGTGAAAAATGAATGTTTAAAAATGGACGTTGTAGTTGAAAAGGGAAAAAATCTGCACAGTAAGATGGTCGAGGTAGAGCATTTCTCATTATAGACGTGATCTCATACCTTCATAAACAAAACAATATCTAAAAAAAAAAAATCAAATCCATTTCTCTTCTGATAGATAATAGATAAACTAATAAATATAGAAAAATGACAATGGAAAAAAGAATATTTTAGAAAAATGTAAAATAAAATACTTCAAATAATTAAAATGGATTCAGTAAAGATATAAAAAAAAGTTCCAGTTCCAGTTTATGTGATGTCTCCTTTGTCAAGTAAAGCGCTGGAGCCAGAGATCTGTCTGATTTTTTACCTTTTCTGGCTCATAAAGCTTCAGATTTCTTTATATCTCAGCACAGGTTTTTAGTCCAAGACTCATGGATTTATGTTTACACTTGAGAACAACCTCAGAGCATGCAGCGCAGACACTCAAGAATAGACAGCACTGCCGAGAATTAGGCCACTTTCGGCCCCACGCGTGTCACATACACACAGACATACACACAGACATACTTACATGCTCCCAGCAGCTTCGGAGAAAGAGGACGCCGCGCACATAGGAAGATTCCCCACAGCGCCCTCTGCTGGAGGGAGAATCTTCCTATGTGCGCGCCGTCCTCCTCCTCCTGTGATGTGCGGAGCTGCAGGATAATGACACTTGGGGTACATGGGGATGGATCCGTCTTGGTGCGGATAAACAGTACAGAGAGCAAACCGCAGCATGTTGCTTTCAGGAGCATTCCATTGTCTTTAGTTCAGTTTTGTCCCCATTGACAATGAATGGGGGCAAAACTGAAACGTTTTTTTCCGGTATTGAGCCCCTATGACGGAACTCAATACCGGAAAAAGAAAACGCGAATGTGAAAGTAGCCTTAGAGGAACACCTCTGCATAGCAAATCCGGAGATGTGATATACAGTACAGACCAAAAGTTTGGACACACCTTCTCATTCAAAGAGTTTTCTGTATTTTCATGACTATGAAAATTGTAGATTCACACTGAAGGCATCAAAACTATGAATTAACATATGTGGAATTATATACTTAACAAAAAAATGTGAAACAACTGAAAATATGTCTTATATTCTAGGTTCTTCAAAGGAGCCACCTTTTGCTTTGATTACTGCTTTGCACACTCTTGGCATTCTCTTGATGAGCTTCAAGAGGTAGTCACCTGAAATGGTTTTCACTTCACAGGTGTGCCCTGTCAGGTTTAATAAGTGGGATTTCTTGCCCTATAAATGGGGTTGGGACCATGAGTTGTGTTGGGCAGAAGTCAGGTGGATACACAGCTGATAGTCCTACTGAATAGACTGTTAGAATTTGTATTATGGCAAGAAAAAAGCAGCTAAGTAAAGAAAAACGAGTGGCCATCATTACTTTAAGAAATGAAGGTCAGTCAGTCCGAAAAATTGGGAAAACTTTGAAAGTGTCCCCAAGTGCAGTCGCAAAAACCATCAAGTGCTACAAAGAAACTGGCTGACATGAGGACCGCACCAGGAAAGGAAGACCAAGAGTCACCTCTGCTGCGGAGGATAAGTTCATCCGAGTCACCAGCCTCAAAAATCACAGGTTAACAGCAGCTCAGATTAGAGACCAGGTCAATGCCACACAGAGTTCTAGCAGCAGACACATCTCTACAACAACTGTTAAGAGGAGACTGTGTGCAGCAGGCCTTCATGGTAAAATAGCTGCAGGAAACCACTGCTAAGGACAGGCAACAAGCAGAAGAGACTTGTTTGGGCTAAAGAACACAAGGAATGGACATTAGACCAGTGGAAATCTGTGCTTTGGTCTGATGAGTCCAAATTTGAGATCTTTGGTTCCAACCTCCGTGTCTTTGTACGACGCAGAAAAGGTGAACGGATGGATTCTACATGCCTGGTTCCCACCGTGAAGCATGGAGGAGGAGGTGTGATGGTGTGGGGGTGCTTTGCTGGTGACACTGTTGTGGATTTATACTGAACCAGCATGGCTACCACAGCATCTTGCAGCGGCATGCTATTCCATCCGGTTTGCATTTAGTTGGACCATCATTTATTTATCAAAAGGACAATGACCCCAAACACACCTCCAGGCTGTGTAAGGGCTATTTGACCAAGAAGGAGAGTGATGGGGTGCTACGCCAGATGACCTGGCCTCCACAGTCACCAGACCTGAACTCAATCAAGATGGTTTGGGGTGAGCTGGACCGCAGAGTGAAGGCAAAAGGGTCAACAAGTGCTAAGCATCTCTGGGAACTCCTTCAAGACTGTTGGAATACCATTTCAGGTGACTACCTCTTGAAGCTCATCAAGAGAATGCCAAGAGTGTGCAAAGCAGTAATCAAAGCAAAAGGTGGCTACTTTGAAGAACCTAGAATATAAGACATATTTTCAGTTGTTTCACACTTTTTTGTTAAGTATATAATTCCACATGTGTTAATTCATAGTTTTGATGCCTTCAGTGTGAATCTACAATTATCATAGTCATGAAAATACAGAAAACTCTTTGAATGAGAAGGTGTGTCCAAACTTTTGGTCTGTACTGTATAGCATGTATTGCTAGCGTACACTTGGGGTACAGGATAATGACACACATGGATAATACCTTTTAGATTTCTGGGGCCTGCAGGAGTCTGACTTCTCTCTTCTCCACGATACAGCTCATTACTATTCATTCTAATGTCTTGGTTTCTGCTCATTCTGCCTGGAGATTTTTCTGATACTTATCTGATCTGGAAGAATAAAGCCTCTCACTAGGATCCTCAGTGGGAGGAAAACATGAAAGACTTTGTTTACTTTCCCTTTATCACAATTAAACTGAAAAAAAATCTTCCATTAACTCAACTGCAAATAAATAAGCCCGGTCTGATGTGTTTTGCCCTTCACAGTAAAAAACATAGTTTTAAAGCTAATTGGGGGCAACATAAATGAAGTGGAAACATAATTTTTGCATTTCTGAATCAAAGGTTTATGTGGTTTATTTACTGTACCCTTGGCTGTGACCCATTCATAGTCCATACCCTGTAAAATGGGACTAAATCACATGAATACAGGACTATACAGTGAAACCTCTCCTAAAAACCACTGTTTAAGACCAAACCCTTGTCCATGACAGATTTTCAGTTCCACCATATATTATGAATACTGGATAAATTGAATTCTTCAGTGTAATTTTGGGTTGTCTTCTGACTGTCTGACTTCTGTTGTGTGGCACTTGCCTTGTTCATGCACACTTGTTTCAAAGTACATGCCTAGTTCTGCCTATCCTCAATTACCTGGCTCTGGCATGTTTAACTATTCTCTGGTGTCCTCTGTTCATCTTACTACCTTCCCCAGTACATTCTAATTATTGGCTTTCTGTTGTCGTTGCCACTAGCAAACATCCATCCATCCATCCCCATGTGTTTTGGTTTCACCTTGCTAGATGCTATTCCAGAGAAGCAAAAAACACTAGACTAGTTTGGGAAGAAGGGGTATGCAAATGAGCTCGTAACAAGCTCCTCCTCTGATGCCACCAGATGTAAGGCAGCTATCCTACAAGTCAATGTTCATCAATGTCAGGTCTATCCTGACTTAGGCCTCTAACCCCTTTAAGCCAGTACTCTCTGCTCTGCACTGATGAGGGGCAATCATCCCGAAACATCTGTCTGCAGATGAGATGCTGGCTTATTTAATATCCATTCCAAGTCATGTCTCAAAGCTTATTTAAAGGGTCGAACATTGACTTATAGGATAGCTGCCCTACATCTGGTGGCATCGGAGGTGGAGTTTGTTACGAGCTCATTTGCATCCCTTTCTTCCCAGAATTCCAGAGGAGCATGTACGGCCTATAAGTCTCCTCAAGCCGATTAAGACACTCTCTCCCCAGGGAGAGATAGACTAGCTTGGGGTACTAAAGTCTCAGGACCTCGAGTGTACCTCAATACAAATCACAAGTGTTTGAAATATTTGTCCTTTAAGTGATCTTTGCCAATCTAGTTGATTCCCTGGGCTTCTCGGGAACCAGATCGTTACACCAGTCAACTGTGTACAAGAGGAAATGTTTATTCTTATAAGGAGGTTAAGAAAAAGGTCAATGAAAGTCAATATTTCAAGTTTTTGACTTTGAAATCCATGAAAATATGGATGCAGTTAAAAAAACATAACCAGGAACCATGAAGTTTCTTAAACTGGATTAAAAACACAAACCCATCTTAAAATTGGACAACATCTCAATTTGTTCATGAATCAGAAACGGTTTATCGAGTGGTACTTGTAAGGAAGACCACTTTTAGTCTTGGTATAATGTTCGATCTTTGACGTTGGCTCATTGGTATCACAGCTAATTTAATGAGCTGTTTGTAGATGACTCATGGTTACCAAATTTATGAAAAGTATTTGCTGACAGATAATCATCTAGTGTAGTGGATTAACAGATATGACAAAGGCTTTAGATACAAGAACATTAGGGACCTTCAAGGCGCTTTCCTGACTCGCCTCTGGTTGCTTTTCTGGAAGGAACATTATATAAGTTTCTCAATCTCAGCTGAAAATTTTCATTGTAGATGAGCCATGTTTGTTTTGTCGTAGATTGTTACCAGAAACCGACACTGGTGACAAACTCATAATTGACCAAAAATTTCAGCTTTTATTTTCCCAAAGATGCTTTCACCAAATACCTAGGAGGTCATGTATCAAGACCAGCATTTTAGATGCTGGTCTTAATAAGGCCTTATGCTGGATCTGCCACTTCTATATCTACGCCAGCTCCCTTGCTGGCACAGATTTAGACCATTTCCTACTCCTAAAACAGGCGTAGAAAATTATGAATGAAACTGGTCCATTTCCCTGCCCATGCCCACTTTTGCAGACCTGGCTTGAGCAGGGAAAAGTCACAGATTGCGGCACAAAGAATCTTTCCACCACAATCTACACCAGAAATACGCCCATTTCTGTTAGTAAATTACCCCCATAGTTTAGATACCATACTTGTCCAGGTCAAGTGAATGCACAGGCATAGATCGAGGACGTGAACTTTGCCCAAAGACTAGAAGAATCAAGCCTATGTCAACAACTATTAGGCCAGAGTGGTGGTATAGACACCTAAGCAGTTGAGATCATGAGGAGAAGCAGGAGTTCAAGGCGATAACCACCAGGACAGTACTAACAGATTCAAACATGAGTTTTTAGTGGCCACTTTTTGGAAACATAGGTCATGAATCTGCTTAGAGGATACAACTTCAACCTCGCAGAAATGTGGCCATAGGTTATAATAAACCCTAGGACAACATTTCCATGAAGTTTATATGCTCTTCAAATTATTGAGATTGAGGTTCTTTCTACATTTCTAAAACAGTCTGTTACTACTACCTTTGTACGGGAAGACTAGATCATTAACCCTACTGGGGACAAAGGCAATTCCTTCTGTATGCTGTTGAGGGAAATGCTAGTTCACCAATGTGAAATCAGTTAATAATCTATGTCTGGCTATAGCCTAAGATAAAACTCTTATATACCAGTAAATAAGGCTAGTGCTATTAATGATGGATTATATGTTTTAAGTAGAACAAATATGGAGAAGATGCAAAAAAATCCCAAAATAGCCTGCATAATAGATATGAAGAGGAGCGCTCTGCAGTCCCTATTCAAGAATTTATCACAGCCAAATCATCCCTCTCTCGCATTCCTACATCAATGAGCTCTGTATATTTCTTTTGTTCCAAAGCTAATCAGTACCAATCACACTTAAAAGAAGATTAATTATATAGCTGTTCGCACAACCATTCCACTGTTCAGGGCCCCTATGAGAAGAAGGGATTTCGAATCCCCACATTGTCATGTTGTTTTCCTTTTGGTATGGTCTAGAAGATAATGCGAGTCTTCAATGACATCCTTGAGCTATTGTCAAGGGCCATATTGATAGCTGTCTGTATACACACCCCATACCAATGGGTGCGCACAGCCGTCAACACGTAGACAGATAGACAGACGGACAGACGCCCACTGTGACGATGATTTGTTGACATGCGTCTCATTATCAAATTTGCTTTTCAAGCTTCTGACATTTTTAAAAGCAAATTCCTTTCACCCATTTTTCCTGGTCGCTCTTGTTGAACTACATTGAGATTTCATGGGAAGAATTACTCCATAAAATGTCTTTCTGTTGGCATTGTCTAGTCTTCTGCCGCTTGGCGACACAAACTCATTACCAAGGCACATACTAGAAAAACAACAGCGCCCATTTAAATGATAAAAAAGCCAAAATGTTTCAGTTATGGAGGGCAGACATGGCTGTCAATACTGTTAGGGGGCAAGACTTTTATTTAGATGGTCGATCACGCCACATTAGATCTTGAGTCTAGAGCGTAAACTATACAATGTGCAATACAATTAGAAAATATATAGAAGAAAATGCAGTAATAAAATATAGAAAATATAAATATTACGTAAAATATGGGACATTATTATTATATGGTATAGGTATACTACCGCTCCTCGAATCAGTGCCAGTATTTAGGCAGTTCTTATATTTTTATAAAAATAAAATAATTTTTATTGGTTAAAAAAAATCCAATTTGTGGGTTTGTTACTGGAATAACTCATTAGTGTATTAGCATGGTCTACATTTTAAATGAAGGAAAAGGCATCAGCAGTGGAATGTACCACTTCTCAAGTGTATAGCATATTAAATGAAAATATGAAGGCACAAACCTGATATTTAGACTCCTGAGATTATCATGATTGTCCATTGCCCTCCCCTTCTCCTAGAGGCACGTAGAGGAGCTATCTGTTAAATGTCTGAATCTCCGCAGGGAGATACCATTTGGCATTTACCATGAATCCTCCACAGGTGACCTTGGGCCACCCTGTATTGTCATCTTGAATCTTAAGCTAATTTAGCCCTAACTGCAATTCAGAACAATCTTTTAAGTGCATTAAAATGTTATGCCCAGAACCCCAAATTACTTCAAGGTCAGCAGCCATTACCTATAGAAGACGGCTTCTAGGCATGTCATCTAATTACAACTACAACAGCTATTTTTTGGAATATAATGTTGCTGAATTGCTACTGATATCTATTCATTATTTCTAAAGGTCTATAGAAAAAAATGTAAGAAAAAATGTTCAATACAATAAAAAGTATGAGGAAAAAAAGCTGCAAATTGACGGCTAGAAAAACAAACTGAAAAAGTAAAAAAATTTTTTAAAAAATTGAGGAAATAGGTTAACTGCATAAACAACTAATAACACATTATTTTAGATTTCTTGTAGAAGGACATAACGTAGTATTACATGTATATGCCCTGACTAAACATAGTCCCTGGTTTTGATGGTTTTTACTTATTTTACTCTAATGCGCTTAAATTCCTGGCACCGAATTAGCCAAATTCTGCATAAGATGTTTTAATGGCTTCCACATTCAGGATTTTATAAAATAATTTCTTCATCAGAAAAAATGGTAGGTTAATAATATATTAAATAAAAAATATCAAATATCACAAAAAAATCATGTGGACTTGTCACTGAATTTTTGGTTAAAATTGCCTTTATAGTCCACTATTGCTGACAATCTTTAACCCAGTTCCCAAGATAAGACCGTAAATGACATGTAATAGGATAAATCATCTCAAGATATTTTTGTTAATTCCAGTAACAACAGATGGGAAGTTAGTTACCGGAGTGATGAAATCAGCATTGTTCACTGTAAATACTAGATTTTTTTTTTCAGTTTGTCTTTAATTATATTAGAAATGAATGCAGTTGTAAACTAGTACATATAAAAGAGTATATCACATAAGCTTGTGTTTCCATATGTATATTCAGGATTTAAATAAACTAAAAAGAACAATTAAGTAACATATATCGTATACACGAATATAAAAGCATTATTTGTAATGAGAAAATAAAATGATAACAGTAGAATGCAATAAGAACACAGAAAAATCTAAAATTAACGATAAAACATAAAACAGGATTGTTTTATATTTACAAAACTGAAAAAAAATTCTAATGTAGGGATCAACATGTAGGAATAGTAGGATTTGTCTGTTATTCCTCCTTGCACTGATTTTTTTTTTTAGACATTCAATCAAATGAATCCAAAAATGTCTTAGATTTTAGAAACCTTCACTATGAAATCTAGATTTTTATGGTTTAAAAAAATCTGTTCTTTTATAATATGATCTTTTACATTAAGATTAATCAGTTTGTCTCACCTATTCTGGCAGTTAATTAGTCGCTATGGGTTACTGAAGATTTGGGTTGATGTACGTGCTTTATTAACTAAAATCTACTACAAAAGTGATTCCTCTTGTGTGTATTGCTTCTATTATTTAGTTCTATAAAACAGCTATTTGATTGAAAACGGTTTAAGCCAGGGATCTAAAAACATTCAATTTGCCTGTATATTAGTTTTTTAAATTTTTTAAATTTTTTGTTACCATAATCAGTCGTTACTAAAGGCAAATTTCTGTCATTAACTGGTTAATAGCAAGATATAAATATAAAAAATAATAAAAATATAGGTATTTTAAAATGTTGAAGTTACAGTTTCTTTTATGCTATTTTACAGAGTTTGTGGCATAAAAATAAAACCAAATGTCTACAATTTACTAAAATTATTCCTGAAAATTTGTTTAAAATGAAGATGGACTTGCTCAGGAAGCCATAACGATACTTCTTGTTATGCTTTACTTTACATCTTCCAATTATTGTATTAAACATGACTTATTTATGTTTGACTGTTATATGGTTTTCTAACATTTATGGTTTGTAATATTTTTGTAAAATTAAAATTTTTGTACAATTTAATATAACAATAAAACAATTTTAATAGATAACTTGTGCAGATTAAATTGCTGATTTGCCTTCACAGGAAAGCATATCAGGATTTTTTTTTCTGACATGAAAATTGTTTAAAAGGCAAGGAACAACAAAAAAAAAGGTTGTAAGTCACATAATGTATGAAATTAAAATTTTAGTTAATACATATTAGGAAATTTATGAACAGTACATATATTCATTTATCTATTATGAAGATATTTTATAGATAAAACTGAGAAAATCTATTTTGTTTCATCGATTTGAAGAAAAGTATTAGGCATTTACAAAAAGTTAATTTCATTAAAAAAAATTTTAAGCCAAATTTTTTTATTTTTTTAACATTTTTTTAATATCTATTAGTTCATTAATTACATGAATTACTATTAAAGATCTCAACATATAAATATGAAAAATTCAAAGAGTAGATTTGTCCATAAAAAAGATGGAATGCTAAAAAAGGCGAAAAATAAGAGCCAGAAACCTTGTCTGCTCGGTCTACATTGATCAACTTCTTTAATGAAGGAATATCTTGGTATTGTGTGAGTGCTGATCGTCTTAATTGTGTGGAGGATAATGTTCAGCCACCAACTGTGCCAACATAAAGCATCTAAATGTTAAGAGACAGGTTCCACTATTAAATCAGAGTTATGTCAGTGACATGTCACGTCATTCAGCAAACCAATGGGGGGGCGAGATGGAGTTCAGTTCCTTCTTCTCTTCTGGGAAATTATATCATCAACCTATGTATTGTAGCAACTGAAGACCCAACTTCCATTCATATTTCCCAACACTTATCACCATTTCTGTGGATATCGAAAAAAAAAATAGGTTAACTCAAATCTGAAATGTTCTCTAATTTTCTACAGGATCATTAAAAATTATTTCTGTTAATTAAAAATTATACATTGCGTACCTGCTGCTAACTAAATACTTACAAATAATATACATATTTTTGAAATACAGAAAATAAAAAAATCTATTTAAAAGATTTCTGCTTAAAAAATAAAAAAAATGGTAAAGTAATAGATTAAATTATACACATATAATATATTATATGTATCTACAGAAATTCAGATTGCATTTTTCGCACACAGGATTAAAAAAAAAAGCAAAACTTTTTGAATTTTAATATTTTTACTACAGAATTTGTAATATATTCCTATGTTTGTCTTTACAGTGTTAATAATTGTGCAAGAAATCACATGAAATTCCAGGTAAATCCATCCATTGAATGACTTTGCTGTGATCACATGTATATAGGTCAGAATTTCTCTAATTTCTCTAATAATTGCTTTTATATTGCTTGTTAAATCTTATTGAACAGTCATATCTTTTGGCTATACAGACAATACAGATCCCTCCATCCATTCTAGGAATTTTCAGAAATCCTCAAACGAAGGCAGTTTTTAAAAATTTAGTTTACAAAAATAGTTTAAAAATTTTCAAAGCTGGTCGCCGCAGACCACTTGTCTTATGATATCTCAAGTCAAGAGGAAAATAACGGAAGAACAGATCTGTGTGCTCCGGGCATTATGTCCTATCATGTACTGATAAGTTATAATGGAAGAGTAGCGAAAAAACTTGTCTTCATCTTCTGTCTAACCTCTGACAATGCTTCACTGAAACAACATGAGTACTCTCTACTATAATAGCACTGTTTATAACTACAGGGGAATTATCAGCGATCTCTGTACTTTGTACAGATAGATAGATAGATATGAGAGAGAGAGAGAGAGAGAGAGAGAGAGAGAGAGAGATAAACAGATGATAGATAGATATGAGATAGATAGATAGATAGATATGAGATAAATAGATATGAGATAAATAGATATGAGAGAGAGAGAGAGATAAACAGATGATAGATAGATAGATAGATAGATAGATAGATAGATAGATAGATAGATATGAGATAGATAGATATATAAACAGATATTAGATAGATAGATATGAGATAGATGATAGATAGATAGATAGATAGATAGATAGATAGATAGATAGATAGATAGATATGAGATAGATAGATAGATAGATATATTGATAGATATAGATAGATAGATAGATAGATAGATAGATATGAGATAAATAGATATGAGATAGATAGATAGTTGATAGATAGTAGATAGATAGATAGATAGATAGATAGATAGATAGATAGATAGATAGATGATAGATAGATAGATAGATAGATAGATAGATAGATAGATAGATAGATAGGTAGATAGATAGGTAGATAGATAGATAGACAGACAGATAGATAAATAGATAGATAGATAGATAGACAGGAGATAGATAGATGATAGATAGATAGATAGATAGATAGATAGATAGACAGGAGATAGATAGATAGATAGATAGATAGGAGATAGATTGGCACATGGAAAATCTATTTGGGTTGAAGGACAATAACTTCTCCATCCTACTCTTGCCCAGACCATTAATCTCCTAATATGCAGGTCCAAGGCCGACGATCCCCTTTGTCACACTGATGCACACACTTTCCACTAATAATGTGCAGGTTCAAGAGCATAGCCCTCTCCTCCTAATACATCTCTGCTCTCCATACACGTAATGAAAGCTAAGAGCAGATCTGAACTTTGTGTCACCATATTGTTTTCTATGTCACAAAATGACGTCAAGCTCCACAAGATGCCATTCAATCCAGTCACAGCTTGTGCCAGGAGCCGGGTTCTTAAGGTAGAACTTGTGAAAGATCTGTGGTATTCATGTATGGAGCCACAACTGCAGCTTCCAGGAACGAGGGTTCCAGTAAGACTGGTAATGCCAGTAAGTGTCCATGAGGTGCTGAAGTACTTTACTCCATGAAGAAAAGCCTCCTGTTTACCATGTTAAATAGTGGAGGGTGTGAAAGATATGGATACATAAAGAGAAGCACATGCAATCAGCACATATTCACAGGCATTATCTCCTAATCAGTGACAGACTAAGTAAACCATACAGCCTGCACTATTCCCCAAACTTGGGCACCCTTCCCCCATCACCACTCTTCCAAGCTATGTCATCATTTTTCCACAATTTCAGACCCCAAACCCCAGACCAGACTCATAAACGCACCCTCCTTGCTCCCAGGCTTCTATCCAGGTCCAGGCACCACAGGACAGATCCTGAACCCAGCACCACCTGGACCTGAAGATGGGACCTGGGAGTTTGGAGGGTAAGTATTACCAGTAACTTCCTCCAATAGGTAACGAGAATTTTCAAAAAATGACAGTGGCCAATATTCCCTCTTAGTAACCTGAGTACAATATCTAATGAGTAGAAACGTTTGGGACTAGACCGCTGTTCCTCAGACATTGTAAAACAGCAGCATGTAAATATTACACATAATCAGCAAGAATAGTGAATTGTAACACCTCTGGAGGACTAGGGCAGTGAAGGGGTTACGATCTGCAAACCTTGTGACCTAGGGCAGTGAAGATTCAATGTATGTATTTCTGATGGTCTATCCCAGAGAAGGGCATACTGTCAGGAAGATGCCTGGTAATGTAAAGGAGAAGGTTATTATCAGCATTCCTTGGTGTCTAGAACACAGAAAGGGTTAATTACACCATGACAGATGGTATATGGCAGCATCCTAGTCTAAGGCAGTTCATGTTTGCCGTTTTCCGGATATTGGAGGAGTCAGTGTCAACATCAGTGTCAGTCTAGTACACTGAAGTCATCAACGTCCAAATTTGTGGAGATCTTGGAGCAAGACGTGTCATTGTGATCATCCCTGGTGGTCTATAGCAGTGAAGGGGTCAATGTCTGCATCACCTGTGCTCAAGGGCACAAAAGGGTTAATGCCTCGATTCCTGCGAGTTTAGGTTAAAAAAGGGGGTAATGGGTTAATGTCAATCTCCAGTGAGAAAGAACTAATATCAAAATCTCTGGTGGTCTAGGGCAAACAAGGTTAATATATAAGTCCCTCGTGGTCTAGGACTTGTAATAGACAGTCATAGGTGCACATACATCTACTACACATACGTCATCTTCTTATACACAGACATCAGGTCATAGTCCTCTCCTAATACACAGGCTGCTTCTCTAAAGCATAGAGATAGGGGCAGATCCAGGACCACTAGTGTCCTAGAAGGATCTTACTGTAGACATAGAGCATCTCAAGTCCCTGAGAAACCCAACAGCTATATGGGGTCTTGGAGAGATGGGGAGCAAGGAAATCTGGGAATTGTGTGCACTGATTAAAAAACAAAAATAAACAGCTCCTCTGACTGGCCCGATACATAGCCGCCATTGTACATATCTGGATGAATAGAGCCCGTCTGGCACTGTGTCAGCTTGGCTCTTCGTGCCAAGACAAGTCTTTCTTCCTATTCAGACATGACGTGTCCACAGGAAATCAGCATATAGCCGAATAATAGCAGCCACAAGCCCAGAGACGACACTGACATATCTGTATCTACCTTATAAATAGTATCAAAAGCCGTTCATATACGATGTATGCTGTGCTGCGGTGCAGTGGACAGGTTTGGGTGCTAGGCTGGGTCCCTCGGACACTATCAAGCTGTTACCACGAGTTCCTGCTTTTTGGAAGGGATGGTAAGATGAGGTGCACCCCAAGGAGAAATAAGTCCAGAGAGTCATAGTCTGCAGTAAACCAGTGTGAATTTTTACTGGAGAAAGTCAAGTGCAAACTCCAGTCTCCTCCTGGCCGAGAAAGGTTGATCGGGAAAGCTGAGCTAGCTTCCCTCTTTCTCTATCCAGAGACTGGTAACCTGGCCAATGCTGTGCCCAGGGTTTGTGAGATACCCAGGTTATACCAGCATGCTCCATATCACTATATACAAGAAGATGTATAACTTATACCAGCTGTACATATATAATTATATACAGGGGATACCCAGGTTATACCAGCATGCTCCATATCACTATATACAAGAAGATGTATAACTTATACCAGATGTACATATATAATTATATACAGGAGATACCCAGGTATACCAGCATGCTCCATATCACTATATACAAGAAGATGTATAACTTATACCAGATGTACATATATAATTATATACAGGGGATACCCAGGTTATACCAGCATGCTCCATATCAGTATATACAAGAAGATGTATAACTTATACCAGCTGTACATATATAATTATATACAGGGATACCCGGTTATACCAGCATGCCCCATATCACTATATACAAGAAGATGTATAACTTATACCAGCTGTACATATATAATTATATACAGGAGATACCCAGGTTATACCAGCATGCTCCATATCACTATATACAAGAAGATGTATAACTTATACCAGCTGTACATATATAATTATATACAGGAGATACCAGGTTTATACCAGCATGCTCCATATCACTATATACAAGAAGATGTATATACTTATACCAGCTGTACATATATAATTATATACAGGAGATACCCAGGTTATACCAGCATGGAGATGCTCCATATCACTATATACAAGAAGATGTATATACTACCCAGGTATACCAGCTGTCCATATCATATATAATTATATACAGGAGATACCCAGGTTATACCAGCATGCTCCATATCACTATATACAAGAAGATGTATAACTTATACAGCTATACAATTGTACATTAATTATACAGGAGTATACCCAAGTTATGACAGCATGGTCAAAACACTATATACAAGAGATGTATAATTATACCAGCTGTACATATATATTATATACAGGAGATACGCAGGTTATATCCAGATGCTCATACACTATATACAAAAGATGTATAACTTATACCAGCTGTACATATAGTAATTATATACAGGAGATACCAGGTTATTACCAGTAACTCATGGGATGCCTCCATATATTCACGTTGATATTACAGAAATGATGTGTATAAGCTGTATACCTATGCTGTGAGCATTAAATACATTTATTATAATATCTAGCACGTAGTACCTCAAATGTATAAATTATAACCCGCATGCAGATGCTCCGAGTAAATCCAAACATAGACATCTTTCATATACACAAGAATATAGTGAAATAGTGGATGAGTCAGACCGTAGTGAGCCAGCTGTACATATAAATATAGTACAGATGAAATACCAGCTTGTGTATACCATTGCATCGTTCCCATGACCACTATATATACAAAGTCAAGATGTATAAACTTGTACGCTATATACCAAAGGTCTGTTACATATATTTAATTATAATTCATTATACAGAGTAATACCCTAGAGTGATGAAAATTGGAAGAGTGCTTGGGTATACCAGCATGCCCTCCCCTATAAACACCCTGTTATGCACATATATGTATACAGCAACGATTGTTATATAACTAATATATTACCAATGCATGTAGATCATAATATATATAGTTCAGGAAGATACCAGGATAAGTATATCATATTATCCAGCATTGCTCCATATCACTAATATATAACTTAAGAAATATAAGTAGTAGACATGCATATATCCAGCTTAGTTACATATGTATTAAGATATCTATCCTTAGTACGAGTGATATAATACCCATGTATATTATTAACCACAAGCCGAAGTGTCATCCATATCACTTATGAACAATATGACCTATCAGATCAGTGCATTGTTAATATAACTTTAATTATCGCAACTTATGGATACCATTGGCTTATAATATATATACAGGAAAATGTACCAGGTTATACCTGGCATGCTCCATACACTATATACAAGAAGAGTATAACGTATACCAGCGTGTACATTATAATAATTAACCTGAGTAAGAATACTCCAGAGTCTAATTACCCTGCGAGCTTGCAATACTTCATAATCACTTATATACAGAAGATGTTATAAACTTAAATATTCCTGCTGATACATAGATCATTTAGTATTATACAGGAGATACCAAACGTAATATACCAGGCACTGCTCCATATCATCTATAATAATACAATGCATTAGATGTATAACTATATACAGCTCGTATGATAGTGCAGTAATAATGGTATTTAGATCTATATACACAGGATGCTGGATGCCCCAGTGATAACCCTGGTATACCTACTCTCCACGGCTAATTTATTAGGTCTCATATATATCTATACTTATATGACAATGAAAAAGTATACTATAGCGCAGCTGCTTACATAAGTTTAATATATCTTACATATGTATTAATATGTGATATACTCAGTGGAGGAGCATACCAGGATTATCACCCAGCGCTGTATAACCCTGGGTATCTCCTCTATATAAATAATTATAGGCCCACTTAATCCTAGCTCGTATAATAAGTTTTATACACTCTTCAAGTAGAGCATGTATATATAGTAGTAACTTATACCTATGGCTGTCTCAATGCTGGTATACATTGTATAATAATTTATACAGAATACCCAGTTGTACTATACCAGCATTGCTCCTATATCACTATTATACAGAGTAAGAGGTTAATGTTATTAACTATCCACCACGTGCTTGATACATACATATAATTTATAAATATAATGTACTATAGCTTAGGTATACAGGAGATATAATAAATATACCCATCAGGCGTCTTCTTGATAATTACCCAGACGAGTTGCCTACCGATATAATTCGGAGACATATATACAAGCAAGATGTATAAACTAATTTGCTGGATTACCAGCCTGTGACAGCGTGGGTTTGTGGAGGTCGAGAGGTGGATGGCATTCTGTACTCCCTGTAAATATAAATGCTTACAGCTGGTATATAAGTTCTTCTATACATTCTACCTTTTATCATATTTTATACCACTAACATAGTTTATAATGACTATTACATGGAGTAACCCAGGTTTATACCAGCATGCTCCATTGTCACATACAATTTCATATAGAAGACTTGTTATTAACTAATCCTGGTATACCAGACTCCCTCCTCCTGTAGATATACATTATATATTATATTACTATATCATCAGACAGAGGACTATACCCAGGTTACTTAATATTACCACGCTATGCTCACCAATCTATTCCTTGACTCTAATAGTGTATTAATGGCAGATGCTATAGGTACAAGAAGAGTATAACTATTAATATAACCTGCCAGCGTAGTCCTCCTACACTATTAATAATTTATAATATACGTGAGATATTGCCCAGTAGCCAATGTATCACCCAGACAACTGCGTCATATCACCTATATACAGAAGATGTAATAACTACCTGAGACCAGCTGGTACATAATATAGATTATAACAGGGATACCCAGGTGATTACACTCAGCTATGCTCCATGATACTGACTCTATGTATAATCAGTGATATAGGAGCATGCTTGATGGGTATAACCTGGTGAGATAATATTCTATATCAATTATATACCAATAGCTGTTATGCAATAGCTCAGCGTATAAGTTATCAATAATCATTTAACTTATTCATACAGTAGATGATACCACGGTATACGCAGATCAATGGCGTCCATGAGCATGATCCGGTATAAACACTGATACAAGAGAGAGGTATTAACATCTCCCTCACTATACCGCTGTACATATATAATAAAAATATATACAGGAGATACCCCAGGTTTTTATACCAGAACATGACTCTCAAAATCACTATATACAGAGATGTATAAACTTTATATATCCAAGTCTGTACATGTATATACTAATATAATAACAGGAGCCAACCCAGGTTATACCAGCATGCCTCCATATCACTATATACGAAGCTGATAACTAGGTTATAATTATTACACTACTCAGCCTTTATCATTCCTTAATTATATACTAGGAGATACCCAGGCTTATACAGCATGCCTCTCAGTACCCACTAATATCAAAGTAAGATGTTATAACTTATATACCAGCCGTACATTAAAATATTGAATTTGAAATTACAGAGATACCCAGGTTTACAGCGCATGCTCCATATCACTATATACAGAAGATGTATAACTTATACCAGCCTGTACAATATAATTATATACAGGAGAACCCAGGTTATACCAGCATGCTCCATATCACTATTATACAGAGATGTATAACTTATATACCAGCTGTACTTATATAATTATATCTCAGGAATGCCCAGTATATACAGCAATGCCGTCCCATATCACTATATACAGAAGATGTATAACTTTTATACCAAGCTTACTATATATAATTATAGTACAGGAGTATACCCATGTTATACCAGCATGACTCCATTAATTTCTCCCCCCCCCAAAGAACTATATTTATTATCCCCTAAAAGGAAAGATGTATTTTTTAAAAAAAATAAAAAAAAAACTCCCGTATTTTAAACCCCAAGCTTGTACCATAATATATAATATATACAGAGATACCCAGTCCTATACAGCATGCTCCATATCACGTATGATTACAAGAAGATGTTAACTTAACCAGCTATTACATATATAATTATATTATACAGGTAGATACCCATGGTTATACCAGCATGCTCCATCATCACTCATATACAGTAGATGTTATAACACTTATTATACCATGCTGTACAAATATAATTAATATACAGGAAGATACCCAGTCTATACAGCATGCTCCATATCACATGTATACAGTAAAGATGTATAACTATTTATACCATGCTTGTAATCAATAGTATAAACTTATAATACAGGAGATACCCAGTTATACCCAGCATGCTCGCATATCACTATATACAAGATGTATAACTTTACCAGCTGCCTACATATATAATATAGTTAACAGGACATACCCAGGTATACCAGCATAGCTCACATATCACATATAACAAGAAGATGTATAACTTTTATACCAGCTGTACATATATAATTATATACAAGAGATACCCAGGTTATATACCAGCAATGACTCCATACACTATATACAAGATGTATAACTTATACCCAGCCGTTGTCCTCGCTATCACTGTACATAATATAATTATATAACCAGAGAGATACACCATTATACCAGCATGCTCATTTTCACTATATACAAGAAGATGTTTCCATAACTATAACTAATACCAGTCTCTTCTTTTTACATCATTTGATAATTATATACAGGAGATACCTCACGTGATAACGTCTATACCAGCGATGGCCTCCATATCATATATACAGAAGATGTATAACTTATACCAAGCTATTGTTTATGGAAGCATGCTGGTATAAAATCCCGTACAGGTATATCTCATGTATAATTAATATAATACTCATAATAGAGGGAGATTAAAAGCGTCGTCTCTGTAAATAAGTGATACCACCTAGGTGCATGCTTGGTATAACCTGGCGTTATTACTTTACCTGAGCATTCATCTAATTACATCACATTTATACAAGAAGATGTTATACTTATATATGTATAACCCAAGGCCTTGGTACTAATAATTATATATCAATCCATTATCTTTGTTAATATACTTTGAGTGAATTGGAGCCATGCCGGAGCTCTCAAGTGATACCTGGGTATCTCCTTGTAATTAATATATATACCTAGTAAGAAAGCCTTAATAAGTTTAAATGCCCTGTATATGTCTTGGGATTCAAATGTATCGACTACCAGTATCCATCAAAGTACCTGGGTGATAGAGACCTAGTTTAATGGGATATACAGCCGTAATGGTGATAATAGGAAGTCCCATGTGGATATTAATCCAGACCTGGTGTTACATATATAATTATATACAGGAGATACCCAGGTTATACCTGCATTTTTTACTTATATTACAAGTGATGTATAATTAACCGTTGTACATTATTATTATAACAGGGAGTACCCAGGTTATACCAGCATGCTCCATATCACTATATACAAGAAGATGTATATTTATACCAGTGTACATATATAATTAATTATAAGGGGATACCCAGGTTATACCAGCATGCTCCATATCACTATTATACAAGAAGATGTATAACTTATACCAGCTGTACATATATAATTATATACAGGAGATACCCAGGTTATACCAGCATGGTCCATATCACTATATACAAGAAGATGTATAACTATACCAGCTGTACATATATAATTATATACAGGAATACCCAGGTTATACCAGCATGGTCCATATCACTATATACAAGAAGATGTATAACTTATACCAGCTGTACATATATAATTATATACAGGAGATACCCAGGTTACCAGCATGCTCCATATCACTATATACAAGATGTATAACTTATACAGCTGTACATATATAATTATATACAGGAGATACCCAGGTTATACCAGCATGCTCCATATCACTATATACAGAAGATGTATAACTTATACCAGCTGTACATATATAATTATATACAGGAGATACCCAGGTTATACCAGCATGCTCCATATCACTATATACAAGGAGATGTATAACTTATACCAGCTGTACATATATAATTATATACAGGAGATACCCAGGTTATACCAGCATTGCTCCATATCACTATATACAAGAAGATGTATAACTTATACCAGCTGTACATATATCATTATATACAGGAGATACCCAGGTTATACCAGCATGGCTCCATATCACTATATACAGAAGATGTATAACTTATACCAGATGTACATATATAATTATATACAGGGGATACCCAGGTTATACCAGCATGCTCCATATCACTGTATACAAGAAGATATATAAACTTTATACCAGCTGTACATATATAATTATATACAGGAGATACCCAGGTGTTATACCAGCACGCTCCATATCACTATATACAAGAAGATGTATAACTTATACCAGCTGTACATATATAATTATATACAGAAGATACCCAGGTTATACCAGCACGCTCCATATCACTATATACAAGAAGATGTATAACTTATACCAGCTGTACATATATAATTATATACAGGAGATACCCAGGTTATTACCAGCATGCTCCATATCACTATATACAAGATGTATAAACTTATACCAAAGCTGTACACATATAATTATATACAGGAGATACCCAGGTTATACCAGCATGCTCATATCACTATATACAGAAGATGTATAACTTATACCAGCTGTACATATATAATATTATACAGGAGATACCCAGGTTATACCAGCATGCTCCATATCACTATATACAGAAGATGTATAACTAATTATACCAGCTGTACATATATAATTATATACAGGAGATACCCAGGTTATACCAGATGCTCCATATCACTATATACAGAAGATGTATAACTTATACCAGCTGTACATATATAATTATATACAGGAGATACCCAGGTTATACCAGCATGGTCCATATCACTATATACAAGAAGATGTATAACTTATACCAGCTGTACATATATAATTATATACAGGAGATACCCAGGTTATACCAGCATGGTCCATATCACTATTACAGAAGATGTATAACTTATACCAGCTGTACTATATAATTATATACAGGAGATACCAGGTTATACCAGCATGCTCCATATCACTATATACAAGAAGATATATAACTTATACCAGCTGTACATATATAATTATATACCAGAGATACCCAGGTTATACCAGCATGCTCCATATCACTATATACAAGATGTATAACTTATACCAGCTGTACATATATAATTATATACAGGAAATACCCAGGTTATACCAGCATGCTCCATATCACTATATACAAGAAGATGTATAACTTATACCAGCTGTACAGTCATGGCCAAAAGTTTTGAGAATGACACAAATCTTCTATTTTCACATGATCTGCTGCCCTCTGGTTTTTATGTGTGTTTGTCAGATGTTTTTATCACATACAGAAATATAATTGCAATCATATTATGAGTAACAAAAGCTTATATTGACAGTTAGAATGAGTTAATGCAGCAAGTCAATATTTGCAGTGTTGACCCTTCTTCTTCAGGACCTCTGCAATTCTCCCTGGCATGCTCTCAATCAACTTCTGGACCAAATCCTGACTGATAGCCGTCCATTCTTGCACAATCAATGCTTGCATTTTGTCAGAATTTGTAGGTTTTTGTTTGTCCACCCGTCTCTTGATGATTGACCACAAGTTCTCAATGGGATTAAGATCTGGGGAGTTTCCAGGCCATGGACCCAAAATCTCTGTTTTGTTCCCTGAGCCATTTAGTTATCACCTTTGCTTTATGGCAAGGTGCTCCATCATGCTGGAAAAGGCATTGTTGATCGTCAAACTACTCTTGGACGGTTGGGAGAAGTTGCTCTCGGAGGACATTCTGGTACCATTCTTTATTCATGGCTGTGTTTTTAGGCAAGACTGAGAGAGCCGATTCCCTTGGCTGAGAAGCAACCCCACACATGAATGGTTTCAGGATGCTTTACAGTTGGCATGAGACAAGACTGGTGGTAGCGCTCACCTCGTCTTCTCCGAATAAGCTGTTTTCCAGATGTCCCAAACAATCGAAAAGGGGATTCATCAGAGAAAATGATTTTCCCCCAGTCCTCAGCAGTCCACTCCCCGTACCTTTTGCAGAATATCAGTCTGTCCCTGATGTTTTTTCTGGAGAGAAGTGGCTTCTTTGCTGCCCTCCTTGAGACCAGGCCTTGCTCCAAGAGTCTCCGCCTCACAGTGCATGCAGATGCACTCACACCTGCCTGCTGCCATTCCTGAGCAAGCTCTGCACTGCTGGTAGCCCGATCCCGCAGCTGAAACACTTTTAAGAGACGGTCCTGGTGCTTGCTGGTCTTTCTTGGGCGCCCTGGAGCCTTTTTGGCAACAATGGAACCTCTCTCCTTGAAGTTCTTGATGATGCAATAGATTGTTGACTGAGGTGCAATCTTTCTAGCTGCGATACTCTTCCCTGTTAGGCCATTTTTGTGCAGTGCAATGATGACTGCACGTGTTTCTTTAGAGATAACCATGGTTAACAGAAGAGAAACAATGATGCCAAGCACCAGCCTCCTTTTAAAGTGTCCAGTGGTGTCATTCTTTCTTAATCATGACAGATTGATCTCCAGCCCTGTCCTCATCAACACCCACACCTATATTAATGGAGCAATCACTGAAACGATGTTAGTTGGTCCTTTTAAGGCAGGGCTGCAATGATGTTGAAATGTGTTTTGGGGGATAAAGTTCATTTTCTAGGCAAATATTGACTTTGCAAGTAATTGCTGTTAAGCTGATCACTCTTTATAACATTCTGGAGTATATGCAAATTGCCATTATAAAAACTGAAGCAGTAGACTTTGTAAAAATTAATATTTGTATCATTCTCAAAACTTTTGGCCATGACTGTACATATATAATTATATACAGGAGATACCCAGGTTATACCAGCATGCTCCATATCACTGTATACAAGAAGATGTATAACTTATACCAGCTGTACATATATAATTATATACAGGAGATACCCAGGTTATACCAGCATGTTCCATATCACTATATACAAGAAGACAGGGGCGTAGCTATAGGGGAAGCAGGGGAAGCGGCTACTTTGGGGCCCAGACTCACAAGGGCCCCCCTCAGGAGGAATACTAAAAGATTTTATTGTCAGGGCCCCCTCAACAGTATTATACAATGACATTATATACAGTATATACGTGTAGGAAATGGATGGAGCGGCTGCCAGGCCTCGTCTGAGAGAACAGTTTTGACCAGCCACAGGAGTGGGGGATGCGAAGAAGTTGCTGAGGGGGGGCTCTGTTCTAAAATTTGCTATGGGGCCCGGTCAGTTGTAGTTATGCCACTGCAAGAAGATGTATAACTTATACCAGCTGTACATATATAATTATATACAGGAGATACCCAGGTTATACCAGCATGCTCCATATCACTATATACAGAAGATGTATAACTTATACCAGCTGTACATATATGATTATATACAGGAGATACCCAGGTTATACCAGCATGCTCCATATCACTATATACAAGAAGATGTATAACTTATACCAGCTGTACATATATAATTATATACAGGAGATACCCAGGTTATACCAGCATGCTCCATATCACTATATACAAGAAGATGTATAACTTATACCAGCTGTACATATATAATTATATACAGGAGATACCCAGGTTATACCAGCATGCTCCATATCACTATATACAAGAAGATGTATAACTTATACCAGCTGTACATATATAATTATATACAGGAGATACCCAGGTTATACCAGCATGCTCCATATCACTATATACAAGAAGATGTATAACTTATACCAGCTGTACATATATAATTATATACAGGAAGATACCCAGGTTATACCAGCATGCTCCATATCACTATATACAAGAAGATGTATAACTTATACCAGCTGTACATATATAATTATATACAGGAGATACCCAGGTTATACCAGCATGCTCCATATCACTATATACAAGAAGATGTATAACTTATACCAGCTGTACATATATAATTATATACAGGAGATACCCAGGTTATACCAGCATGCTCCATATCACTATATACAGAAGATGTATAACTTATACCAGCTGTACATATATAATTATATACAGGAGATACCCAGGTTATACCAGCATGCTCCATATCACTATATACAAGAAGATGTATAACTTATACCAGCTGTACATATATAATTATATACAGGAGATACCCCAGGTTATACCAGCATGCCTCCATATCACTATATACAAGAAGGATGTATAACTTAACCAGCTGTACATATATAATTATATACAGGAGATACCCAGGTTATACCAGCATGCTCCATATCACTATATACAAGAAGATGTATAACTTATACCAGCTGTACATATATAATTATATACAGGAGATACCCAGGTTATACCAGCATGCTCCATATCACTATATACAAGAAGATGTATAACTTATACCAGCTGTACATATATAATTATATACAGGAGATACCCAGGTTATACCAGCATGCTCCATATCACTATATACAAGAAGATGTATAACTTATACCAGCTGTACATATATAATTATATACAGGAGATACCCAGGTTACTACCAGCATGCTCCATATCACTATATACAAGAAGATGTATAACTTATACCAGCTGTACATATATAATTATATACAGGAGATACCCAGGTTATACCAGCATGCTCCATATCACTATATACAAGAAGATGTATAACTTATACCAGCTGTACATATATAATTATATACAGGAGATACCCCAGGTTATACCAGCATGCTCCATATCACTATATACAAGAAGATGTATAACTTATACCAGCTGTACATATATAATTATATACAGGAGATACCCAGGTTATACCAGCATGCTCCATATCACTATATACAGAAGATGTATAACTTATACCAGCTGTACATATATAATTATATACAGGAGATACCCAGGTTTATACCAGCATGCTCCATATCACTATATACAAGAAGATGTATAACTTATACCAGCTGTACATATATAATTATATACAGGAGATACCCAGGTTATACCAGCATGCTCCATATCACTATATACAGAAGATGTATAACTTATACCAGCTGTACATATATAATTATATACAGGAGATACCCAGGTTATACCAGCATGCTCCATATCACTATATACAAGAAGATGTATAACTTATACCAGCTGTACATATATAATTATATACAGGAGATACCCAGGTTATACCAGCATGCTCCATATCACTATATACAAGAAGATGTATAACTTATACCAGCTGTACATATATAATTATATACAGGAGATACCCAGGTTATACCAGCATGCTCCATATCACTATATACAAGAAGATGTATAACTTATACCAGCTGTACATATATAATTATATACAGGAGATACCCAGGTTATACCAGCATGCTCCATATCACTATATACAGGAAGATGTATAACTTATACCAGCTGTACATATATAATTATATACAGGAGATACCCAGGTTATACCAGCATGCTCCATATCACTATATACAAGAAGATGTATAACTTATACCAGCTGTACATATATAATTATATACAGGAGATACCCAGGTTATACCAGCATGCTCCATATCACTATATACAGAAGATGTATAACTTATACCAGCTGTACATATATAATTATATACAGGAGATACCCGGGTTATACCAGCATGCTCCATATCACTATCTATCTATCTATCTATCTATCTATCTATCTATAAATTCCAATGAAAGAGGCAGCACACCAGGCTTGTGTAAACGGTAGTGGATCTTTATTCCATTCAACGTTTCAGCCTTGCTCTATGGGGCCTTTGTCAAGCAATGTGTAGATACAAAGTGTGGCTTTATATAGGCCAGTGCAAAATTAGCATACATAATTGGTGTTGTGAACTTTAACATACATAATTGTTTCATGCAATGAGATTTCATATAAATATAATGCAAAATACATCCAAATCACATAACTTAATCCTTGTACAATCGTTGAAATCCATAATTCTTAAAAATTTATTTTAAACACATAAAATGAAGGGGAGTGTGTCCGTATTGATTAGTGTAACCCATTACACCTATGAGTGGGCGTGGTTATTAAAATCATAAAACAACTTACAGCTCAGGCATGTGTCATTGGTGATGCAGTGGATTACAATCGCGTCCTCCCTTCCCCAGTATGCATGTTCTCTGTCCCTGGAAGCGCCAGTACACTCGAGCTAAGTCCGGCAAACGTGATCCATCCGGAGCATGCGACCAGTCTCAGCTCCGCCCAGCATACGCGGCCAGTGGAACGCACGCACAAGGTGTGTGCTCCAGCGGCCATAGCAGCAGAGCGGTCAAACCCGCCCTCTGCGTACCGTCGCCCGGCAACAGGCACCCACACTATCCGGAGACCAGATACATCGCCAATGGGGGGAGGAGTAAAGACATATAAAGAAAAAAAGTTTTATTTAAAAGAAGATAAAGAAAATTGCATACAGACCCAGAAGTATAGGGGACATAAGTGGTATATTATATGATAGTATATATATTTTTAGCCTCAGATGCAACGCCACGTGAAGATATAGCGTTGCACCAGGCAACCAATATATACATATGTAGTCTCATAGAGAGCATAATGAAAGGGGAGCCAAACATATACTGTATAGACACTGTAATAGGATTGGTTAGTGGGCAAAGTTATTGTCCCCAACCAACACCACATGGCTGATTATACATGCGGGATGGGCCAAACATGCCCTGATAAGCATAGTCATGTCAGCCTGTTATGTGCTCACAAGGCTAGTCAGCAGTCCGTGACCTACCCATAAGCCCAAGATCTATCCCTAAGTGTCAGCCCAAAGTGACAACAGAAAAAAGCAGGCTACCCCTTATAGTAGTCCTCAAAGATACATAGTAGAAAATGACCAGATTATATCCCCAACACGGGTTCTTCAAGCAGCAGATATCAAATGGCAAAAAATCATAGATAAAGATGGAGAAAATAAACTGTAGTCCACTGTTGCATCACCAAGACACATCCAGAGGAATCTTGACAAAGAAGTCAGTACTATAAATAAAAAGAGATAGGGTAAATATATAAATATAGCCAGTATCTACATCCAATACCCACAGGTTACAGTAATCATCCAGGAGGACAATCTACAAGGGTGGCCAGTCAAGTATCATTCTTCAATCAATTGAGCTCCATCTAAATTCAACATTGAGTCCTTTTGGTCTGAGGGTCTGCAGTTGGTGAATCCACCACAGCTCCCTCTTCTTTAGCATAAGTTCCCTATCTCCCCCGCGGTAGGATGGGGGCACATGATCCAGAATCATGAATTTAAGGTCCCGTTCACTATGGTTACAATCTGTGAAATGTTTGGGGACAGAAAGATCCTTTTTACGTTTCCTAATTGTATATCGATGTTGGTTGAGTCGTGTCTTATGGTCCCAAGTTGTTTCACCAACATACAATAGTTTACATGGGCATATTAACAAGTAAATAACATGTGTAGTGTCACAAGTCAAGTAGTGGTAAATAAATCCCAGCAACCGTGTATATTCTTCCAGGAGTATATTCTTTTATTTATATCTCATATCTCCATAGGTGTCCACAAGACACGGTTGCTGGGATTTATTTACCATTGGACGTGGAGCTTGTTCCTTCCCGGGCATCGTGGACTAGCAACGGGTGCTGGCCTAGAATCTTTGCACAAGTCAAGTAGTGACGTATTTTGTAAGTACGTCCAGTCTGAGGGTGTGTGAAACTGTCACCTTTCAACATATGTGAACAGTTCACACAGCTCAGGCATGGGAAGCAGCCAGTCTTACGTGTGGTAATATAGGTCTGTCTAGCAATCTTAGGACGAATCTCAGACTTAACCAACATATCCCTAAGATTATGTGGTCGACGATAGGAGAACAACGGTGGGATAGAAAATTCAAGGATATGTTTGTAGTTACTACATAAAATATGCCAATGCTTCCTAATAACATTACTAATGATGTTACTAAGTTCAGAATATGTAGTAATGAAGGGTTTAGTGGTCTTGTTCCCAGAAAGAATTTTTTTGTTGTGTTTATCTAATAAATGTCGTGGGTACCCTCTAGCCTTGAATTTTTCAGTCATCTGTTGAAACCTGACCGGTAGTAGTTCAGGGTCTTGTACAATTCTCTTAACCCGAAGTAATTGGCTAAGGGGAAGAGAATTAATGGTAGTCCTAGGATGGCAACTATCAAACCGAAGCAGTGTGTTACAATCTGTCGGTTTTGTATATATGTCCGTACTAAGATGACCATCATCAATCGTCACCAATGTGTCCAAGATAGATTATCTATCTATCTATCTATCTATCTATCTATCTATCTATCCTATATCTATCTATCTATCTATCTATCTATCTATCTATCTATCTATCTATCTATCTATCTATCTATCTATATCTATCTATCTATCTATCTATCCTATATCTATCTATCTATCCTATATCTATCTATCTATCTATCTATCTATATCTATCTATCTATCTATCTATCTATCTATCTATCTATCTATCTATCTATATCTATCTATCTATCTATATCTATCTATCTATCTATCTATCTATCTATCTATCTATCATCTATCTATCTATATCTATCTATCTATCTATCCTATCTATCGATCTATCTATCTATCTATCTATCTATCTATTATCTATCATCTATCTATCTATCTATCTATCTATCTATCTATCTATCCTATCTATCTATCTATCTTATCTATCTATCTATCTATCTATCTATCTATCTATCTATCATATCTATCTATATCTATCTATCTATCTATCTATATCTATCTATCTATCTATCTATCTATATATCTATCTATCTATCTATATTCTATCTATCTTATCTATCTATCTATCTATCTATCTATCTATCTCTATCTATATCTATCTATCTATCTATCTATCCTATCTATCTATCTATCTATCTATCTATCTTATCTATCTATCTATCTATCTATCTATCTATCTATCTATCTATCTATCTATCTATCTATCTCTATCTATCTATCTATCTATCTATCTATCTATCTATCTATCTATCTATCTATCTATCTATCTATCTATCTATCTATATCTATCTATCTATCTATCTATCTATCTATCTATCTATCTATCTATCTATCTATCATCTATCTATCTTATCTATCTTATCTATCTATCTATCTCTATCATCTATCTATCTATCTACTATCTATCTATATCTATCTATCTATCTATCTATCTATATCTCTATCTATCTATCTATCTATCTATCTATCTATCTATCTATCTCTATCTATCTATCTATCTATCTATCTATCTATCTATCTATCTATCTATCTCTATCTATCTATCTATCTATCTATCTATATCTATCTATCTATCTATCTATCTATATCTATCTATCTATCTATATCTATCTATCTATCTATCTATATCTATCTATCTATCTATCTATCTATCTATCTATCTATCTATATCTATCTATCTCCTATCTATCTATCTATCTATTCTATCTATCTATCTCTATCTATCTATCTATCTATCTATCTATCTATCTATCTATCTATCTATCTATCTATCTATCTATCTATCTATCTATCTATCTATCTATCTATCTATCTATCTATCTATCTATCTATCTATCTATCTATCTATCTATCTATCTATCTATCTATCTATCTATCTATCTATCTATCTATCTATCTATCTATCTCTCAGGCCTCCAGAAGAAATTGCTGGACTACGTATGGGATTGTGACAGATATGAGGCGGCTCAGACATTAATATTCATGGGGCACAGTCGTTAAATCGAAGCACATTCCTCCTCTGTAGTGACACATCAGCACCTTCACAATCATATAATTGCTATACACAAATAGGACGGGGATCTCCCAGGCCCGGAAGCCATATCGCCATTAAATCTGTGTGTGGGAATTGCTGCGGGGCCACGGTTGCAGGGACGCACCATCTGGCTTCCTCTCTCTTCTCTCCCCTCTTAATCTCTCTTCACGTTAACCCAGTGCTCCACTTATCTGTGCCCCTTAGCTCCAGCCTCACAATGCGGCTCCTCTCCTCCTCTCCTGTTCTCAGTCCCTGGAGCCGCTCTCTTTGTCTCCCCTACAAGTCCTTTCTGTGGACAACCCCACTTCAGCCGCTCCTGTCTTACAATCCTCCCTGTATGAAGGCTACACTTTTGCCACCTGGATGGCTCTTTCTCAGGTCCATTTAAAGGGCTAGCTTATTGCTGTTGACTCTTTACTTCAATGGACTTCCCCCCGTTACATAGGAAGCATGAACGCAGGAATGTGAACCGTGCCTTACGGGAAAAGGCGATGAAAAATCTGCGTGTCTTTATTACCACTTATACTAGAATATAGTTTTTATATCATTGGGGGTCAGTATCATGGGTAGATGTTGGATATTGAGGGGAAACATTAAATTTACTGTGTGTCCACTGGGCGTATACACTTTGGATTTTCTGCAACCAAATTGCGGAGAATCTGCAAGGTAGAAGCAAAGTCAAAGAGATTTTATGGTGAGCTGCGGTAATAAATCTGCATCATCTGGCAAAAGGCACATGAAGGGAACAGCAGGTAACCACAGCACCACCCGCCAATAATTCAGAGGAACCCCGATTATGTAATAAGCAGAGGGATGAAAAGGCAGGATGAGGGAACACAGGATACCAGGAAAAAATTCTTTCATGTGACGCGTTTTTAAGGTGTCATGTCTGGTGAATAAGGCGGGGCGGCTCCGAAAGAAGTTTTATCCTGCACTCCCTCGGCCTGCTTTTTGGTCCTTTTGTTTACTGATATAAACCAAGTCAAGTAATGGCTCCCAAATGTGTTCTAAAGGGGAACCCCTAAATTAATTTTGTAAGAAAGTTAATAAAATCCGTTAATTCAGGACTAGATCACACTATTGCAATACTACGCTGCAATACCATTAAAGGGGTATTCCCATCTCACAATTGTAGTTTGTATAGTTAGATATAGCCATACCAATATTATTACTAATAGAAGATTTCCCTATTTGTATATCCATTGTCCCACACACATCAGTCAGGCCGTTGCCCCTGGTTACGACCACCGTGGCCATGTAGTAGTGGTGATCGGCTTGCTCCTGTTCAGACCCGCTCTGAGGTAACTCCTGTATTGTGAACGCACATTACATGAACATGCGGAGACACATCTTAGGGCACTTTCACATCTGCGTTTTGGACGCTACCAGTCCAAAACGAAATGGTCAGGATCCGTCCAAAACGCAGACTTTATAAACAGGATCCTGCTCCATAGAGATGAATTGATCTTGGAACAGGATCCGTTTCTCTGCGTTTTGGAAGCGCAGACAAAAATGCTACAACCCTAAGATGTCTCCTCATGCTCATGTAATGTGCGTTCACAATAAAGCAGTTACCTCAGAGCGGGTTTGAACAAGAGCAAGCCGGCCACCACTACTACATGGCCGCAGTGGTCGTAACCAGGGGCAACGGCCTGACTGATGTGTGTGGGACAATAGATATACAAATAGGAAAATCTTCTAAACGGTACATTTTCTATAAATACATTCTATTAGTAATAATATTGGTATGGCTATATCTAACTATACAAACTACATGTGTGAGATGGGAATACCCCTTTAAGGTGAGTGTGTTGGCGTTACTGTGATCCAGGCATTCTTGGTGGCAAAGTTGCCACTCAGCTTAAAGGGGTTGTCCGACCCCTAACTCAAAATGGAGGGCCAGAATGTTTTTATGTAGTGCCCTCGAGCAAGGGTACTGGACTATGGAGAACTGTGCCCTTACTGCTACTATGCAAAGCCATTTACTCCCTACTTTATTACACTTTGAAGAGTTAACATGGGATTTATGCTGTTGCACGTATACTGTTTTTTATTGTTGAACTGCATTTATATGTTTATTGTTCATATTCACTGTTACTACACTATAACTGCAGTTTGGAAAGGGTTAATGTACAGCCAGCTAATACTGAGAGACTTTGGGACTTTCTACTGATGCCAAATTTTGGAGATAGAATAAACAGACACACTGACCTTCTGACTGTTTATGTCTGAAAATACGGCTTATTTATTCACATAGACTTGCACTGAAGCCACATCTATGATACACATAAATTGTAACATTGATTCTGTTTAGGCTGTGCTTCTCCTTCCCACCCCCACCATGAAACCTTCTTCTGCCTGGGAGGAGACTGGAGCCAGTTTAGTGCCTTTCCTGTATTGTTTTGCACTTGGGTTCCTCCAGTAAAGAAATGCACTGGTTTACTGCAAACTTACTACCCATTGGGCTGCACTGGATGTAATATTACCACTGTACAAAGTGTTAGTGCGGCCTCATCTGGAATATGCAGTTCAGTTCTGGGCACCAGTCTATAGAAAGGACGCCCTAGAGCTGGAAAAAGTACAGAGGAGAGCGACTAAACTGATGAGGGGCCTTGAGAAGAGACGTCTAAGGAGGGACATGATTAACCTATACAAATATATAAATGGCCATACAAAAAATATGGTGAAAAACTGTTGCATGTAAAAAGACAAAGGGGCCCTGCCTCCGACTGGAGAAGAAAAAGTTCAGTCTCCAGAACCGTCAAAGCTTCTTTACTGTAAGAACTGTGAATGTGTGGAATAGACACCTCAGGACGTGGTCACAGCAGGAACAGTGGACGGGTTTATAAAGGGTTTAGATGAATTCTGAAAAGTAAATGACATTAAGGCTTATGAAAAACCTGGCCACTGCACCCCAGCACAACATACATCATATATGGATATCATATATGAAAGGCTTAGAAACACTATCTTTTGATATTATTTGTAAGGTAGATACAGCCTAAAAGACACTCTCCTCTTTCAAGCATCTGGGTTTCAATCCCCGTTCCTGTCTCCGCTGCTTCAATTTCCTTGTGACTGGAAATGTGACATCCTAATCGTCACAAGCGCCATTACAGCCATTCACTGACCTCATGTGTCAGTGTCATCATCCTGTGCCCCAAGTGTCAGCATCATCATCCTGCACCCTAAGTGTCAGTGTACAGTATATGTATAAAACAAATTTGGTTGGCACTCCACTTCCAAATTCGGTGCTCAGTGATGGGTCACAACCCCAGGAATTTATGTACAAATCACGGCACTCGAGTTAGTAGAAGACAGGATGATTCGTTTATTAGTGTAATCCACATCTCAACAATAAAGGTGGCAGCTGCAGACGCCATCTATATTGCTCCCACTATCCACCAACGGCCTGTGATCAAGGTCCGGGATGGACCGAAACGTTGGCCACCTTTATTGTTGAGATGTGGATTACACTAATAAACTAATCGTCCTGTCTTCTACTAACTATCATCGAGTGCCATGATTTGTACATAAATTCCTACAGTATATGTATGACTTGTATAGTAAGTAGTCAGTATACATGCAGCCACTTGTGTTACCTCCTATGTAATCCTGGTTAGGCCTTGCAGTGTACTGAACCCTCCACACAGTGTTGGACTGAGGCTCCTTGGTCCCACTAGTAAATTTCATTCCTGAGACCCACTGAAAAGCTACTTACAAATATTATCTGCTTACACAGTGGCAGCAGCAAGACACTACAAGATGATTGATTATCTCTGCAGTCACTTCAGATAAGATGGCTCCTTGGAGAAGGAGGATTCTGGCTGCCTCTGTACCTAGAATCTATCTCAGCCACCTGATGCATCTCTAGTAATAAACTGGATAATTTACCCCAGTTTTTTATATGAACATAGGCTAGCTGAGATGCTGTACACCATACCTCCCAACTTTGTAAACCACCAAAGAGGGATACATTGCAAATTCATGGCAAATTTTCTCCGCATTAGACCACGCCTCTAACTCCACCCAAAACCTAACTATTCATGTTAATCCCACCCAGTCCCCTTAATGTCCTGCCATTGTAGCTATTCCCTCTTCAAGCCACCGCACAGTATTTAACAATAAAAATTATAATAAAAAGTTTGGACCAACGATATATATATATATATATTTTTCATAAGTGCATATCCATAAAGCAGAACTATGGGTATATAAAGGTATGGTTGCACAACATATAATAAACAATAAGAGTAGAAATAAATTTAAATATATGTGGCGCTATGCCGACTAAAGATAAAAGAGGAAGTCCTTAGTTACACAGATTTGCAAATGCGTGATCATGCCCACTCACTTCTGCTTTATGGATATGCACTTATGAAAAAATATATATATATATATATCGTTGGTCCAAACTTTTTATTATAATTTTTATTGTTATATACTGAGCCTCGCATACTCCTTTTGGACCTGACGACGCCCATTCACCTAGGACTTCCTGGTAGGATACCTATTTAGCTGGTTTCACACGCCCTGAACAATGGAGACTTGGATGTAGTCTGAACAGAGGCATAGACGAGTGTAGGGACCCACTCCACAGGAAGTTACCGTGACGTATGGTGAGTGGGCATGATCACGCATTTGCAAATCTGTGTAACTAAGGACTTCCTCTTTTATCTTTAGTCGGCATAGCGCCACATATATTTAAATTTATTTCTACTCTTATTGTTTATTATATGTTGTGCAACCATACCTTTATATACCGCACAGTATTTATTCCGACATTGTGTGTTCACAAGTAATATGCTCAGCTGTGCCCCCAGTAATATGCCCACATAGTGCCTCCCAGTAATATGCTCACATTGTGCTCCTCACAGAAAGTAAAAAAAAAATAAACACCACATACTTACCTTCTTCCTAGCAGCAGCAGCAGGACATCAACTGCTCTAGACTGTGGAGGGGGTGGAGCCTAGGCTGACTGCTGGCCAGACCCGCCCCCCACACAGACCAGAGGTGTGGAGAGCCGGCAACGTCTTTCTGCTTCATAATGGTAACTCTCTCTGCGCCCTATGGATGCAGGGACAGCTGCCAGTAAGCGGGAGATATCTCCCCTGTAGCAGGACAGCGGAACAGCCACTGCAATCCGGGACTGTCCCGCTGGATCCGGGACGGTTGGGAGGTATGCTGTACACTGCCTATCTATATGTAGTGCTGTGCCATATGTCACTTGTGTAGGGGGTGGGGTACCAGGGGCCCACCTCGCTCAAGGGCCCCCGGGGGATGGTCCAAGCCTGGCTCCACATATTACATCCATCCAATGCTTCTGATACCTCTCCTGAGCTGGACGGAGTGACCGCAGGACCAGGAAAATGACTGGCACCAGCCGAAGAAAACCCAACCTGCTCCACCTCCTCCATATCTGGTGCCAGCTGTTTCCCTCACCTCCCCCCTCAACAACCCAGCCCCCATTGTTGGCTTCCTACAGTGGCAACATTTTCGGTTCTCTCAGAAGGATTAAAACCACAAAATGTCCCTTTTTTTTATCCCTCAGTGACTAAGAACAGCAAACATAGACCTAACAGAGACTAATTGACTTGCAAATGAATCGTTTGTCCCTGCGCCTAATAATTACTGCTAACGATTTATTTTCCCATTTCTTTTTCTTCCGTCCCGTCCGCCACTTTCTCTCGCTTTCAGAGGGCACATCCACAGCTGACCCCGAAAGCCACATTTTTTAAACTCCTCTTTGGGCGACAGTCTGCAGCCCTAATGACAGAGGGTGATCAGAGGTAACGTGTGCATCATTACGATACACAGCTGTTTGCTCGATTCCCACGATTCGGTGCCAGCTCTTAGCTTACCGTCGGAGAAAAGAATCCAATGGTGGGGGGGAGACGGGGACGAGAGATGGGTTGAAGGGTTACCAGTCCCTGTCTTTTTCAATTACGTGTACATGAGCGAGCAGAGGGATGCGCTAGGAAGGAAGAGGCAATGACTCAAGTGAACTGTGGAATTCGCTGTCACAGTAAAGGGTTGGGAACCGGCTTAGGAAAAGAGGCTCTTTGTTTCAGACCATGGTCCGAGCGTCTAAGTAGAGCACAGAGCAGGGGTTGTCGGAAGTAAAGCCCTCTCTTGTATTTTCCACCATTCATCGGTGGCCACAGAACATTGTGAATACCCCGAGCAGCTTTATCTTGATTACAGCAAATCGTCCCTTGTTACCAGTTTACCCCATTTACCGATGTTTGTGCCTCCTTTGTATGCAGACTGGCAACTGTGTCACAGATAAAAAAAAAATTGGATTGTTTTCATAATCGACCAGGAATTTTTTTTATTTTTATTTTTTTTTTCTGGACGCGGGAACCTCACTGCGACATTCTCACGGCTCGAGTATGGCAAAGGCTTCAGTGGGACGGCGACTGAATGGAGCCAGCAAGCATGGCATGGGCACTTATTAAGCCTTGGAGGGCACTAGGCATCTTGCCACCGATACAATTCAAGCCTGAATAGAATTAGCTAATAGCTGGATGCTGGGAAAAGAAGGCAGGGGGATAGGGGAAGGATTTGCAAAAAATGAAAAAAAAATGTTAAAAAAGAGAAGGTTGAATTTAGATGCTTTGTTCTTGTAGATGATGCAACTAGGATAATGGCCTCATCCTCTGTTGGGAATGGCGGCCATAGATCGGTGGTGAGGACCCCATGGAAAAGCAAAATAATGGGATCTTCTCCTGTCTTACATCTAGAAAGAACAGATTATCGTCTTCATGGCTTATAAGTTGTATTGGGCTATAAACTCATTGGTTCATTGGGTCATTCAGGAAGTACCAAAATAGGTGTTTGTCAGCCACATATTGCACTGTTTAAACTATGGATGTGCTCCTGTGTACTACATCTGTCATCATAGAGGATCAGGACCAAACTACACTCAGTATTCATATACAACATTTACTTTCCATGTATTGATCCAGAGTTACATCCACTAATATACTCCAGAGCTGCACTCACTATTCTGCTGGTGGCGTCACTGTGTACATACATTTACTTATCCTGTACTGATCCTGAGTTATATCCTGTATTATACTCCAGAGCTGCACTCACTATTCTGCTGGTGCAGTCACTGTGTACATACATTACTTTATACTGTACTGATCCTGAGTTATATCCTGTATTATACTCCAGAGCTGCACTCACTATTCTGCTGGTGGGAGTCACTGTGTACATTACATTACTTATCCTGTACTGATCCTGAGTTATATCCTGTATTATACTCCAGAGCTGCACTCACTGTTCTGCTGGTGGAGTCACTGTGTACATACATTACTTATCTTGTACTAATCCTGAGTTATATTCTGTATTAGGCCCCATTCACACGACCGTATGAATGGGGCCGTATGTATTCCGCAAAATTGCGGAATACATGCAGCCCCATTCACCTCTATGGGAGCGCACAGCCGCGGCACGGAGACAGCTCTGTGCCGCGGCTCCGCATAAAAAGATAGAACATGTCCTCATACTTGTCCGTACGCACGGACAAGTATAGGCACTTTCAATGGGGCCGCACGGCGTGTGTTCCGAGCGCTGCGGAACACACGCCGGGCGGTCCCCGTATATTTGCGGGTCCGCAATAATGCGGACCCACAAATATACGGTCGTCTGAATGAGGCCTTATACTCCAGAGCTGCACTCACTATTTCTGCTGGTGCAGTCACTGTGTACATACATTATTTATCCTGTACTGATCCTGAGTTACATCCTGTATTATACTCCAGAGCTGCACTCATTATTCTGCTGGTGGAGTCACTGTGTACATACATTACTTATCCTGTTACTGATCCTGAGTTACATCCTGTATTATACTCCAGAGCTGCACTCACTATTCTGCTGGTGCAGTCACTGTGTACATACATTACTTATCCTGTACTGATCCTGAGTTACATCCTGTATTATACTCCAGAGCTGCACTCACTATTCTGCTGGTGCAGTCACTGTGTACATACATTACTTATCCTGTACTGATCCTGAGTTACATCCTGTATTATACTCCAGAGCTGCACTCACTATTCTGCTGGTGCAGTCACTGTGTATATACATTACTTATCCTGTACTGATCCTGAGTTACATCCTGTATTATACTCCAGAGCTGCACTCACTATTCTGCTGTGCAGTCACTGTGTACATACATTACTTATCCTGTACTGATCCTGAGTTACATCCTGTATTATACTCCAGAGCTGCACTCACTATTCTGCTGGTGCAGTCACTGTGTACATACATTACTTATCCTGTACTGATCCTGAGTTACATCCTGTTTTAGGCCCCTTTCACATGAGCGAGTTTTCCGCGCGGGTGCAATGCGTGACGTGAACGCATAGCACCCGCAGTGAATCCTGACCCATTCATTTCTATGGGTCTGTGTACATGAGCATTTTTTTTCACGCATCAGTTCTGCGTTGCGTGAAAAACGCAGCATGTTCTATATTCTGCGTTTTTCACGCAGCCCTGGCTCCATAGAAGTGAATGGGGCTTCAGTGAAAAACGCATTGCATCCTGAAGCAAGTGCGGATGCAATGCGTTTTTCACTGATGGTTGCTACGAGATGTTGTTTGTAAACCTTCATTTTTTTATCACGCGCATGAAAAACGCATCAAAACACATCGCACCCGCGCGGAAAAAACTGAACAACTGAACACAATCGCAGACAAAACTGACTGAACTTGCTTGCAAAATGGTGCGAGTTTTCCTGAACGCACCCTGAACGCATCCGGACCTAATCCGTGACGCCCGTGTGAAAGAGGCCTTATACTCCACTGCTGTGCTTTCGCTGATATGCTATTATGCAGAAGCCTTTCAAGAGGCAGGGGTGAGATCAGACATCAAAATGATGAGAGAAATCAAATGGAAATTCTGGTTTTCACTGGAGTTTCCCTTTAAATCCCACATTGCCTAAATCTATACTTTTTGTGACGGAAATTCTATAATTGACAGGAAAAATAACCTGGGTGATGCAGAGGCGCAACAGCAGTCGCTTCCTACTGACAGGCTGAAAAAAGCACTAAGTGACAGATGTCAGCTAGTTCTTCCAGCGCGGTGTGAAGGAAGGTGAGACAGCTTTCACCGCATATTAATGTAAGTCAGAGTGACAGCTCCTATAACAGCATTCTCATAGACAGAGAGCCAGAACACACGGCAGAAGATGAGGGAAGAATTAAGGCGTACCAAAAACTAAGAAAAATCAAAAACTCCAGCCTGCTCTTAAAGAGACAAGCCCTCTCCATATGTCCTATGATATGGATGGAGGGAAGTGGCCTCCTGTCTATAAGCAAGAAAACTACTACTACTTTTTTCAGGAAGCGATGTATACTAAAGTTTTACCATCTGCCCACCCCCCTTTCTATAGGATGTGCCCACCACCTAGCATTTAAATCTAAAAAAAAAAAAAAAAACTCCAGACCAGACCTCCTAAACCAAGGATCAGAAACCTTCAGCACTCCAACTGTGGTGAAACTACGACTCCCAGCATGCACACTGACCGACTGTTCTCAGAACTCCCATAGAAGTGAATGGAGTATGCTGAAAGTTGTAGTTTCACAAAAAGCTGGAGTGCCGGAGGTTGCTGACCCCTAAACTAATACTGGCCCCAAACCATACCTCTTAAAACTAATACAGACCCTGACCAGACCTCCTAAACTAATACTGGCCCAAACCATACCTCTTAACCCTGACCAGACCTCCTAAACAAAACAAAACTCCAGACCAGACCTCCTAAAAAAAACCCCACTCCAGACCAGACCGCCTAAACTATATCTCCTAAACTAATACAGACCCTGACCAGACCTCCTGAACAAAAAATAACTCCAGACCAGACCTCCTGAACTAATACTGGCCCCAAACCATACCTCCTAAACTAATACAGACCCAACAACCCCTAAACTAACAGACCCGTCCTCCTAAACTAATACAGACCCAAACCATACCTCCTAAACTAATACAGACCCAAACCAGACCTCCTAAACTAATACAGACCCAAACCATACCTCCTAAACTAATACAGACCCAAACCAGACCTCCTAAACTAATACAACCCCCAAACCATAAACCTCCTAAACTAATACTAATAAACTAATACTGACCAAACCAACCTAAAACTAATTACACCCCAAAACCAACTCCTAAACTAATACAGACCCAAACCAGACCTCCTAAACTAATACTAGACCCAAACCAGACCTCCTAAACTAATACAACCCAAGACCCCTAAACTAATACAGCCCAGACCTCCTAAACTAATACAGACCCAAACCAGACCTCCTAAACTAATACTGCAACCCCAAACTAATACCCCTAACCAGACCTCCTAAACTAATACAGACCCAAACCAGACCTCCTAAACTAATACTGCCCCAAACCAGACGCCCAAACCATAAACCAGACCCTAAACTAATACAGACTCCAACCAGACCTCCTAAACTAATACTAGCCCCAACCAGGACCTCAACACCAGAACCTAAACCCCAAACTAATACAGACCTCCTAAACTAATAAACAGACCCGACCCAAACCAGACCTACCTCCTAAACTAATACAGACCCAAACCAAACTAATACAGACCTCCTAAACTAATAACAGACCTCCAAACCAAAACTCAGACCTCCTAAACTAATACAGACCCAAACCAGACCCCCAAACTAATACAGACCCAAACCAACCTAAACTAATACCTAGCCTCCTAAACTAATACCCCCATAACTAATACAGACCCTAAACTAATACAGACCCAAACCAGACCCTCTAAACTAATACAGACCCAAACCAGACCTCCTAAACTAATTACAACCCCTAAACAATACTCCTACCTAAA